>JAULCC010178781.1:0-21252 GCA_032358795.1 Nuttallia obscurata
ACAAAGTTGTTGAAATTCATCTTGTTGTTCAGGCTAAGAATGCAAAATATTGCAATAATTTCAATCTGAAACAAAGCTAGGACTGTAAAATACATCGTGACCACGGGGCCGGATGTACAGTCCACTTACTTTTGTAAATAGACACAATGTTTTAAAAGAAATATTCATGTAAACCAGGAGTTTGAAATTTTTTCTAACTTTGGGTGTAAATGTCTTCCTCCGAACTAGATTCGGTTGAGGAATAAAGAGAGTTGTCATCCATTACAAACTTGAAAAACGCCATAGGATCATAGTGACTGTTTGTTGTATAGTCTGTCCTTCTAGATCTTCTGCCATGTACTAGGTTCTTAATGTCACTTGCTGAATGATGCTTGCGTAAAACTACCGGTCTTTTGTGGTCACCGTGTGTCCTAGTGTCATTCTGAGATGGCAATTTAAGTATTGCGTTTGAATTCATACCACCGCCATGTAGACCTCTCCTATCTTCTGAAGATGTACGCACAGATTTGCTTCCATGGCGACGTGTTTCAGATCTCTTATATATAATTGGTTTTGACAATTTTTCAATTTTAAACCGGTCATTTGAATAGCGACCGTGTGACTTTTCATAACGTAAATAATCGCCAGATCTACATGAATACGCACTGCTTTCCGAGGACGATATATTCTGATATGACTTCCTGCATACAGGTTGCCGCAAATTATTTAAGCTTGTGTTCAGACCTTCAGCCGGCTTATCGCTCGCACCAGAGACGGGTTCCTTCTCTCTCGTCGATTCTGAAAAGCGCAAATAAATACTTTAAGAGTTGTTTGCTAAATTTGATAAGAGACATTCACACTGAGGCGTACCTATATTAAAACAACAACAAGAAAAAAGAAAAAAAAGTAAAATCAATCAATTAGACAGAGGAAAATAGAGTGACAATCTATTGACTGAAATATATATATGTTTTATAGGGTAAGCACCACCAAAATCATACAAATGGCCAATCGCTATAACTCGGTATTCTGCCACTAGCATGGAAGACAGACACTCATTTTTTGTGAAAAGTGTGCCGGGTGCCGAACCCCACGGTTCTAAGGCACAACACTGACAAATACGGAAAAAAAATCCTCAAAAAAACAACAAAAAACAAACTACTTAACCCTTAGCCTGCTAAGCGCAACCGTTATAAAATATGCAAACAACTTGGATCCAAGCTGTTTGAAACTCGGCCAATTGTTTCTCTAAATATTCAGCGAATCCAATGAATTTAATAATCCAGGCAGACGATAGTTTAGGCAGACGACAATATATTTAGCAGGCTCAGAGTTAAATGATGTAGCTTAGTTCATTGATTGTTTTCAACTGTATTTATTTCTATCGATACATTGGTTGTAGAGTAAAAGTTTATAGAATATATCTTATTTTCAATTCAATGCTTGTATTTAAAGTTGCTGTCTGGATACATGTTTAACTAAGATATTGAAGATCTGTATGAATTCGCAATTTTGGTTCATTTTGAGTTACTTATTAATAGAAGAAACAAAAGTGTTTTAGTTTAGTTGTACTACCAGACATACATAACAAGACCAACAAAACAAAATAATGGGATCAAAAGTTACAACTGCAGTTACGGCCCCGCCCCTTAATAGCAAAATAAAGTTGTCTGTTAACACATATGACTATGAAAGATTTTTGGTTTTCTGAGTCGAGCTGAGATGTGGATTATCTGGAGTCAAAAATTAGGTAATCCGGTCAAATTAGGGACATTTTAATTAAAGGTAAACGAATACAGGACCGCCATGGTCTTCTTGTCATAGTATTAACTTCTTTATTGTCTAGCATATATAAGTAACACTCACAAAGATAATTCTTTCCTTTTACTTTGTTTAAAATTCCCCCCCCCTCTCCCTTTGTTGCTTTCTAAATATTAAAATAAAAACAGTGCCATTTTTGCTTAAATTTTGGTAAGATTTTTTTATATGTACACGGCTTGGTATCTAAAAAAACACAAAAAAAAAACACATCTATTTTCCTATTTTTAAAGTGTATGCTGTATATAGACATCGTATCACTAGCAATTTACAGTTTTTTTTAAAATGCTGTTGTTTCAGTTTCACTTTATGTTTAAAGTAAAACTCATAGAGAAAGTTTATCTTATTTCATAAACAGCAAGATGGTAAAGAGAGTTGAATTGCATTAATCGGTATAAGACCTTGCTTAAAACTGCACGAGCAGCGGCCAAGTTCCCTTTAAAGTAGTACGCGCCAATTTCAATTTGAAATCAGAAATGCTTGAAAGTTTGCAGAAGTTGTACTCCGACATTTATAAACATCTTGGTAAAATTAAAGTGGGGTCACAGAACTTACTTTTTTGGCAAAATATGATCTATAAGTAACGTTTTGTATGATTATTATTTAACTCCTGTAGATTTTGAGACAATTAGAACAAGACTACAGTAACGCAAAAAAAAAAAAAAAAAACAAACAACAAAACAAAATTAAACAAACAAAACAAAATCGGAAATTTAAAAAAAAAATAAAAAAAATAATAATAATAGATCTAATAACTCGTGTATAAATATTGACAGATAATTTGTCTATGTTATTGCTTTGGTTTTGTCTGAAGTAAATCCGAATAGCGGCGTTTGATATGCGCGTGTATGTCTATAACGACAACACTGGTTTATTTGTGTAATCATTAACTAGGATGAGCTCATTTACTTGCTGTAATGCTAAACGTAGAACCATTGCAACAGCTGCTTGGAACAACACATATTAACTACCAACTCAAAGGTAAATTTGTGTGATGCAGACTTATATGACATATTTACGCATGCATTTGATACAATAAAATCGCCCGCCGTGCTTTCAGTAAATATTGTTGTAGTGTACAAACAGATCTATCAAAGTATGGGAAACTACTTTTGCCCTAGAAAATATTTCAACGGGTTAAGATACATGCACAAATCAAAGAATCTACCTTTCATCTTCTTCTTTTTCTTTTTGGCTTTTGTCTTTTTCTCTTTTTTTGCGTCATCTAGTATTTCTGACTTGGCCCTAAAAAAAGTGAATTTTTACAAAGAGCATTACTGACATCAAATAGGCTTGGTAGGAATGCTTCGAGGATTTTGTCATCATTTAATGCTTCCTTGTAGTTCTCAAGTATCTACTGTCAACGAGACGAATGTTGAGTATAATCCAGGAGAAATAAAAGTGGCACAACAGTAATGGCAGTAAATCTGTAATTAAGTCAGACATTTACCGTAAATGCCGAATTACGGCAAGTCGTAAAAATATTTTTCCCCCATAATTTCCAATAAATTTGTAGTTTAAACTGCTACTATCACGTTTACATTGTTATAAAACAAAATCTTTTTTTTTGTGTAAAAATCAATTGTAATTTATTGTAATTTTCATTATCCATTTTTAGATATTATCAATCATAAAAGAATTGTCACTTGGGCTAACATGGCTGTCACGCTATTCTCAGTAAAACTGTTTAACGAGTTGACAACATAAAAGGTGTAACTGTACATCGTAAGATTTTATTATAAGAACAATTTATACATGAATTCTAAAGATTCTGATTTCAATTAATGCAACATTTTGCTCATTTTCTAGAACTTTGTATAAAAAAAATCATTAAAAAGCAGAATACTTTTACTCAGGGGAGGTAATTTAAATGACTAAATCTCAATATTTTGCTCATTGGCCTATATTTTCCTGATCAAATTCTGATACTTGATTAAATGAAATATCATCTAAATGAGTATTTAAAAACAATTTAATTTTTAGAAATTATTATTTTTCAACAAGTCCTTGTTAAGATATTAAATCAAATGAATCTTCGCTAATGTGAATTCCTGTATGGTCGTACCGTTACCATTTTTTTATTTAAAAAATATGGTAAAAATGTTTAAACTATTGTTTGATTATGGCAATTTATTTCTCATGATGCTATATAACCTACAAAAAAGAATATACAACCATTTTTTAAATTTTTTTTAAGGTGAATTTGAAAATAAAATAATTTTTCATCGGTTGAAATGAAATATGAAACCTTTGCACATTTGACGCGTTCTTCAAATTACAAAAAAAATTAAGAAAATCTACAAAAAAGCCATAAAGGAAAAAAATATTTATTAAAATATTATTAAAAAATGACTTCTGACTTTAAAACAATATGTGTTTCTGAAGGTATTTATTATCTTACCACATACCGTAAACGTATAGTGTTAATTAAAAATTAGTTAATAGATCTACTTCGTGTTTAATTTCATATTAATTAATACTTCATCGTTTTTCACTAATTATTAATTGTTTAACAACTTTTAGACAACGATAGAAAAAAAATTCAAATTAATAGTTATACAAGTAAATAAATAGATGATGCTCTGCTCTTCAATATGATGGAGAATAATCCAATTAGACGTTGAAACTTCACTCATAAAGTCCTACTAGTAAATGTTCCGTGGCAACTTTTCATGAATATCTTTGAGACGCTCGATATCCGTTATGTTTTGTTATAATTTAAAGCCTTTTGGAATATATGATGGTATTTGAATTCAGTGAATAACTGACCACTTTTATGAAAATCATACAGACACTTTGCTAACGTGTCAATAATAACTTGATTATGAAAAGGAGAGAAAATGTGCTTTACACTGTGACACAATTTAACTGTATGCGTTTCATTAAGGCACAGAAACAGGTGTCTGAGGTGAGATTTCAATTTTAATTGAACTATAATATTGATAGCTAGATCTATATGAACACAATCAGTATTGATATTTTAAGAAAGCGATAAAATATCCTAATGATCATTGGCCAAAACACGCCAGCTGACGTTATAAACGTTTGGAAGTCACACGATTTAAAGTAAATAGATCTATCATATATTTATAAGATCTACATAACTTACGGCGCCAGCTTGCAATCCACGGGTTGATATTCACTATATATGACGTCACAATTTTTGCGTCCCGGTCTGGCGCTATGAAATTCTTCAAAGCGCCTGGATAAACTGGAAACCACGATGACGTCACTTCGGCAAAAACGTCATCAGATAGCGTTAAAATTAGCATTTGTATCTACAGAAGTTCGTGTATTCATTTGACACATTTACCTATTTTAGGTCGTTAAGTGATAAATAGAGGATCTTACATGTGTGCTCATGAATGACTGCATTTATAAAATCAGTTTTTAGAAAACGATAAAAACTTGACAAGTCTCGTTATTATCGTTTTCAAAAAAAAACATTTTATAAATCCAATCATTCATGAGCACTAATATTAAGATCCTCTATTTATCACATTGCTTGGAGTCTAGGAGTGATATAGATCTAACTCAACTCAATTTTATTCATCAATCGGCAAATACAATAGATACCATGCCTCTTATATTTTTCGATATATCACTAGTTATAACCCGTGAGTGACGTACATTAATAGATAGTGACGTCATAAGACTTCTAAAGGTCTTTCCCAGTGTTGATCTAATTTAAAGTGAATTCCTCATTAGATAACAGTGATCCTTGTGTAGGTTATCAAATCAGTTAAATTTTGATCAAGATAGCCATTTAAAAGAAAATAATGCAAGTCTCTGAAATAGGTATTGAAAATGACTGATTTGAAATGTCTGTCTTGATAGACGAACACGTTGTTATTAAGCAACACAAACTTATACACCAATTTTTAAATGTTGAGTTCTTTTTTGTAATGATGACTCGAAAGCAGTTGGAAAAGCATCTGTTGTTTTTTTAAACTACACCTTACCTTTTAGTACGTGCTCTACAATAATATACACCTGCACATAGTACCAGAAGTAAGGGAAAGCCGATTGCAAGCAAGATAAAGTACACATTGACCTTTTTTGTTTTTTCAAACGGTGTCTCCTCTGAAAAAGTATAATGTACTCGTATCAGTTTAAGCATAGATATTCACACTGATATTTTTTTTATGAATTATTACTTCTTTTATTCGATGCATATACAGTAATGTGTCATTACTTTACCACTTATGTGGCATATGATTAATAAATAAAACAAATCTTCAACCATATATATCAAATTGAATGTATTGTCGGCACGGCTCCGTGATTATAAAACTTTTTTCTTGATAAACCCAGGTTCATGGTCAAATTTTAAATGTTTGGAAAATCCAAATTCATTTTTAAATAAGATTCAAATATACATGTATGTATATATTAATGCTTAATTCATTGGGCATATGCATGTTTATATTCACATGAACGTAGTTCATCAGTATAAGTAGCTTTCCAAAGTTCACGATGAAATGGAATCTAATGGAGAAATCAATACATGTAAATACTTGGTCGTTTTTAGATATTAGGAGTTGAAACATCACTCACCATAATGTCGAAAACTTTCTCTTACATAAAGTAATCCAGTTTTTATCATGTAGGGTGAATTGTGTTTAAGTAAACATGGCTTAACAAAGCCAATTTTTATTTAAAAACGTGTTTCTGAATGGACTCTTAATATTTACAGGTTGATTATTTTACATTTTGAGTTAAAAAGATATGCATGTTGGGTGTTTTGGTAATTTTGGAACACCTTTGTCAGACAGCGACTCATTCATGTACTTTTAGACAATTTAAACATATAATCTCCCCTATCCCCTTCAGCAATACATCAAACAAATAGAAACAAACAAACAAACTTAACTCAAAGATACGAAGAAAGTTATACTACCTATTTCCTCGTCAAAAGGTTTAAGGACCTTTAACCCAGGGCTCACGTTCGGTTGTAGACCTGTCTTTAGCTCTTGTTCTTGTTTTGGTTTCACATGTTCTTGCACGTGTGGTTTCCTTTTCGGAGACACATTCATATCATGCACTTCCTTAGCTTCAATTTTAGGAGTCCGAACTTTTGTGTTGACTTTTATGGAAAAGAAACCAAGTAAGGCTTATCAGTTGGACATGGATTCGAGGTTATTAAATGTTTGCATAGGTCTTTAACCAATGCAGTTCACACGTTGAAATGTACCATGTTAGTTATTTTTAGCCAAACACAGCTCTTAATTTCTAAAACTAGTCCGATGCATTTGTATTGTTTGTTCATTTAGAATTTAACGTCGCTTTAACAGTATTTCAGTCATATCGCAACGTCCAACTCATTACAGGTGAAGCCAGTGCACTATTTCAGGCACTGAGAGCACCCGGGTAGAACCACCGACCTACCGCAAGCCAGCTGGAAGGCTTCCTCTCTTGATAAATCCGAAGTGTCCAGACCGGGATTTGAACCCACAGCGGTGAGGGGGCTGAGAGATTGCAAGTCAATGACTATAACCGTTCTGCCACGGAGACCCCCCCGCCACCCCGGATGCACATGTAAGGTTTTTATTCCTAATATCTGCGGCCTAACTTATAACCACAGGCGGGTTCAGGTGGATGGGTGGCGTACGCAGCAATTTATGCCAATACACCCTGACATTTAAAGGCGGCACTGACAACTGCACAGAAAAAATGTTTCCTCTACAGGTCTAAACTATCGTTTCAAAGATATGCAAGAAATTGCCATTTTCGTCCGATTATGTTTCAACTTTATCAGTAGAGTTATTTTGTGAAATGATGCATAGTTTGGTTTGTATCATAGGCTTAATTACTAAACCTCTCATTATAATTGGCAATGACAGATACCAATACGGGGAACCCACGTGACGTTTTGATAACGTTCGCATTAGAAAACATGGCGGAAACGTTCACTTCAGGTGAGTTTTTCTTATTTTTCTTTTAATAAGTAAGTGATTGCTATAAGATATAGCCTAAAGAAGAAAGCAAGATTTCCCCGACCTTCGGTGCGAAGCATCTGTGGGCTGACCCTCGGTGCAAAGCGTCTGTGGGTAATTTTTATCCGTTTATCCGTAATGCTCGACCAAAAGTCTTTTGACAAATAAGATGAAAGTAATGATCGCTTTTTTGTCGGTTTTAGGCAGTTTCATTAAATTTAGCCTTTGTAGACACCACTTATGTAGATATTCCATCAACTGATATGTTTTAAAATGCATATTGAACTTTAAAGTGTATGAAAATGTTTAAATTGTTGATAAATGCCGGAAATACAGTTTTGAATAGCGTTTGCATCGGTTTCAAAATGAAAATCGTTTGCATTAATATTGCATTTTACAGTTAAGTATTCCCTTGAGCATTTAATTCTTTTTATAAGTATACTGTTTCTGTTGTTCTAACCTGGTCTTGTCAGCCTATATCCATAATAAATAATCATTTACGACTATTTTGGAATCTACAAAAGACATTTCGTGGGCGGTTTTCGACATATTTTTAATGCAATTAAAATTCAGGAGAGATGACCGGGCACAAACCGTTTAGGAATAATGTTTTTTTCTACTGCAAAAGTAGTGTTATAGCTTTTTTCTTATTAAACATGAATGACTTGTTGTATGGCAGTGGAACTGTCGTAGTCACACCTACCCACAAATGAATAGACATCCTAAACAACCACTCGGACAGCACGCAAAGAAGGCATGTTAAGCTTTAGAATGACCATGATTTTAATAGTTATTCCCCCTTGTGGTAATAAAATGGTTCGTTTTGCATTCTTCAAAATCAATACGTCTTAATAAAATGAATACTCTTCTGACCTTCCTGTAACCTCTTTTTGGATGTGTCTTAAAAGTTTTATTTAACTTTAGTCGAATAATAGTTCCCTGCTCAGACACCAGCTTGTTTGCTACCTAATTAGAATTTTCTGCGCTTGCGCAGTTCCTTTTCAAGTTAATATAGATAGTTATAGTGATATATACATTGTTTTAATGCCACTTTCGGCTATCTAAAAACTGTATCAGCCCGGCTCAGCTCAGATAAATTAAGACCATGTCTATATTAAGACATTAGGATTATGAAAAAAACATTTGTATTGAAATTACATACGACTATGTTAAGCTAATTAGTTTTCCTTTATCATTTCAGAATCCATATCGACAGGTTGTAGCAAAATAGTTTGCCCTACATGCTGAAAGGCATCTTGAAAAAAATAAAAAAATGACATTACATGAGCGAAAACATACATGCACGGGGAAGTATCTATTTTGTTGGACAATTTTCAGCAACACAAATGTAATTCTCATGGTGAAGACAAATTGTATGTTTACCCAAGCTGTGATGAAGCTTTTGCTATACATGCAGATTTGATGTGGCGATAAAGACGCGAAAGAAAACAATTCAAGCACTCGTGTGAGACGTGTGATTTCAAGGAACAGGACATTTCTCAACTAAGAGACCAAATGTAAAAGCACATAGACCAGAGAATTCATCGGTGCAATCATTGCAACAAAACATATAGAAACAGAAGTGGACAAAGTGCCTATATTAAATAGAAACACAACTGAACTTGTATCTCAAGATGCAGCCATACTAATTTTATGTTGGTATCCTTAATATTTGAGATATTTAAATTCAGATTTTGGAAAAAGTGAACAATAATTAAGTTGAATGTTGTCAGAGTTTGGGAGTCTTTTAATAAGGAGTAAAACGTGATATTATTTATAAAAACCAAAATGTCTTCAGTTAATTGCTACATGAGATTATTTTACAAGGAGTAAAACATGATATTATTTTATGTATCCAAGGTTACTGAGTTTATTGCTACATGAGATTGATTTTACAAGGGAAAACGTGGTATTATTTATATGTATCAAATGTCCTTTATGTTATTTCTTCATGAGATAGTTTTTAAAAGGGTGAACGTGATATGATTTATACATACAAAAAGTTCTTTAGTTTATTGCTTCATGAGATTGTTTTTTACAATGGTAAAACATGATAATATTTATATGTACCAAAAGTTCTTGAGATCATTTCTACACGAGATTGTTTTTACATGGAGTAAAACGTGATATTATTTATATGTACCAAAAGTACCTTAGTTTATTGCTTAATGAGATTTATTTTACAAGGAGTAAAACGTGATATTATTTATATGTACCAAAAGTTCTTGAGATCATTTCTACACGAAATTGTTTTTACAAGGAGTAAAATGTGATATTATTTATATGTACCAAAAGTTTAGTATATTGCTTCTTGAGATAGTTTTTACAAGGGGTTAAACGTGATATTATTTATATGAACCAAAATGTCTTTAGTTTTTTGCTTCATGAGATTATTTTTACAAGGATAAACGTGATATTTTTATATGTTTTAAAGTTCTTGAGTTTACTGCTACGTGAGATTGTTTTAACAAGGACTAACACGTGATATTACCTATATGAACAAATGTTCTCAAGTATATTGCTTTATTTGAATGCTTTTATTCAATTGATTGATAGAGTTGGGTTTTACGGCACCGCAACACTGTAAAGGTTATATGGCGCCATTCAGGAAAAAAAACTTGTTGGATCCACATCTCATTTAAATCGAGATAAAAATATAGGGTATGGATCCAACAACTTATTACCTGCTAGAGAATCAGAGATGCAGAAACCCCAGATTCACATTCAAACCATATTAGTCGCCTCTTCCGATCATGCCAGGGTTAAGCAGTGGTCTAAATTCTTGTGCTACTTTAGCACGCCCAAGGCCCACATGGGGCCTTTTTTATTATTTATTTTTATTATATGTATATATTATATTATTTTTATATATTAAATATATTATAAAATATATAATATTTTATTTTATTAGAATGGAAAAAACGTTGTATTATTAATGCTTTCTTTCAAAATACGTTTTAAGTGTGTATTGCTTTATAAGATTGCTTTTATTACAAGGGTAAAACGCTGTATTATTTAAATGTTCTTTTATAAAACGTTTTTTAGTGTATCGCTTTAGTTCTTGGGTTTATTGTTACATAAGATTTTTTTTTACAAGGTAAAAACGTGATATTTTTTTATATGAACCAAAATTTCTTGAGTTTATTGCTTCATGAGATTGTTTTACAAGGGTAAAACGTGATATTGTTTATATGTACTGTTAAAAAAACGTTTGAAAGGTATTATTTTATAAGATTGTTTTTATTACAAGGGTAAAACGTTGCATCATTTGAACGTTCTTTTAAAAACGTTTTTAGTGTATTGCTTTAGTTATTGAGTTTATTGCTTCATTAGATTTTTTTACATGGTAAAAACGTGATATTATTCATACAAACCAAAAGTACTTGAGTTTATTGCTTCATGAGATTGTTTTACAAGATTAAAACGTGATATTGTTTATATGTACTTTAAAAAATCGTTTGTAAGGTATTGTTATATGAGATTTTTTTATTACAAGGGTAAAACGTTGCATCATTTAAACGTTCTTTTAAAAAACGTTTTTAGTGTTTTGCTTTAGTTCTTGAGTTTATTGCTACATGAGATTGTTTTTACAAAAGGTAAAACGTGATATTATTTATATGAACCAAAAGTACTTGAGTTTATTGCTTCATGAGATTGTTTTACAAGATTTAAACGTGATATTGTTTATATGTTCTTTTAAAAAAACGTTCGTAAGGTATTGCTTCATATGATTGTTTTTATTACAAGGGTAAAACGTTGCATCATTTAAACCTTTTTTTAAAAAACGTTTTTTAGTGCATTGCTTTAGTTTCTGCGTTAATTGCTACATGAGATTGTTTTTACAAATGGTAAAACGTGATATCATTTTTTGAGTTTATTGCTCATTAGATTGTTTTACAAGATTTTAACGTGATATTGTTTATATGTACTTTTAAAAAACGTTTTAAAGATATTGCTTTATAATTTTTTTTTAATTACAAGATTTAAACGTATTATTTAAACGTACTGAAAATAAAACGTTTTTCAGTGTATTGCTTTATTAGACTGTTTTCATTACAAGGGTAAAACGTTGTATCATTTATACGTACTTTTAAAAATGTTTTTTAGTGTATTGCTTTATTAGATTGTTTTTATTACAAGGATAAAACGTTTTTTCATTTATACGTACTTTTAAAAAACGTTTTTAGGGTTATGCTTTATTGAATTGTTTTTATTATAAGGGTAAAAGGCTGTATCATTTAAACGTACTTGTAAAAAAACGTTTTTAAGTGTGGTTCATTATTAAATTGTTTTTATTACAAGGGTAAAACGTTGCATCATTTTAACGTTCTTAAAAAACGTTTATAAGTATTAGACTTTATTGAATTGTTTTAATTACAAGGGTAAAACGTTGTTTTTTTTTAAACGTACATTAAAAAAAACTTTAAGGGTATTGCTTTATAACATTGTTTTCATTTCAAGTATAAAACGTTGTATTATTTAAACGTACTTTTAAAAAATGTTTTTTAGTGTATTGCTTTTTAAGATTGTTTTAATTACAAGGATAAAACGTTTTTTTCATTTAAACGTACTTTTGAAACACGTTTTTTAGTGTTTTGCTTTATAAGATTGTTTTAATTACAAGGGTAAAACGTTGTATCATAAAAATGTCCTTTAAAAAAAGCTTTTAGTGTAATGCTTTATTAGATTGTTTTATTACAAGGGTAAAACGTTGTTTTATTTAAACGTACTTTTAAAAAAAACTTTAAGTGTATTATTTTATAAGATTGTTTTCATTTCAAGTATTAAACGTTGTATTATTTATACGTACTTTTAAAATATGTTTTTTAGTGTATTGCTTTTTTAGATTGTTTTAATTACAAGGATAAAACGTTGTATTATTTAAACGTACTTTTAAAAAACGTTTTTTAGTGTATTGGTTTATAAGATTGTATTTACTCGGAGTAAAATGTGATATTATTTATATGTACCACAGGTTACTGAGTGCATGAGACTGATTTTTACAAGGGTTAACGTGATATTATTTATATGTACCCAAAGTTCTTGAGTTCATTGCTTCATTAGATTGTTTTTATTACAAGGAGTAAAACGAGATATATGTCAGATATATTGAATGGTATATGTTGACATGAGTACGCACGCAAACACCCAATTTAGCAGTTTTTGTAGAATTAGGGAGATTCCTACTCTCTGTTTCAATTAAACAACGGGCATTATATACTTTAGTAGAATAATGAAAAATCGAAATCATCCTATCCATCGAGTATATGACGAACAAAGCAAAAACATAAGAGTATCATTATTATCGTGGAAAATGTATATTAAAGACATATTAGATAATCTTGGCTTTGGTAAAATATGGGATAATTTTTATCAAAATGTCAATTATACTTCTATACTTAAACAAAGTTTGAGGGATCAGTTTATAGAAAACTTGAAAAATTGTTCACAAAATGTTTCTAAACTTAATTATTTTAAAAATTTCAAAATATTTTTTCCTTTCGAAAAATATCTGGATAACATTTCGAACGACAAGCTTCGAAAGCAGCTCACATAATTCAGACTTACATTACAAAATTTGGAAACTGAATTCGGGAAATTCTCTAGTACAGCAAGACAGGACCGTATGTTTAAATTATGTACATGTAATTCAGTGGAATCTGACTATTATTTTCTTCTATGTTGTCCTTTTTACTCGAGTATTTGTTCTAAAATCTTAGGTCACAGAATTGTATCGTGACCTTCAGTCCAAATATTCTACAGGACCATGTCTCTCGATAAAAAAAACTGTTTATGGTATAGCTTAATACTTAATCAAAGCATTTATGTTAAGGAAACAATTTCTTCTTGAAGGTTTAACTGCTCACAAAGAAAGGCTAAATGATAAAGATAAACACTTCTGTAAATGTTGAACAAAATTATATTTATTCAGGTACTTTGTTTTTGTTTGTTTTATTTTTGCCATATTGGTGTCATATATATGGGACAAAGGCATTGGTGTATGCCGATATCCAATGAATAAATTAATTGAATATATAGTTTTGCTTCATGTAAGTTTTTGTTGTTTTTTATGGAGTATAAAGTAATACTATTTAGGTTCAATAAAGTTGTTTATTTTATACATATGGGTGTTTTGCTATTTTACAAGGAGTAAATATCGAATTGTATAATATAGTTTAGCTGTGTGAATACCTATAATGTGTTTTAACGATAACAATGTGATCTCAAGCATCTATTACATACTATGTAATTGTATTTTGATTATATTTGGGTATGTTTTATAGTTCTAAGTGAACCCGTACAAGGGTACAGATAAATAAAGCTCAATGCTTATAATTGCTTTCAATAAACATGATATAAAACATTTTGGTTTCATCTTTATTTCTCTATTACTGATTGAATACAAAATGTCAATTCCAACTTTACTAGAAAAGAGAATCTGTTTAGAACCACCTATTGTTGTCAACTGATTACAAAACATTTACATATGGTCAATTCTTATTGTGTGAAACGTTGAAGTTAGAAACATCAAGTGGTTAATATCAGTTTAAAATGTCATAAATACTGTATACGCCTCAATTTGCAATTGTCTTTATGTCTTTGATATCAAATTTCAATCCCAAGTGCAACTGTAGGCAGTCGTTTACTCTCATTGCGTCTTGCGTTTTCCAACCTGGCACCAAGCGATGCCCTTTTCAGCATTTCTCTCACATTTGACGGTGGCCTCTTGTTCTTGCATTTAATTCAATGTTGGTCATATTTATCAAAAGGGCAGTCACTGAAAAATAATAATAATAAGATAATACAATAAGTATTTTGATGTATGTGAAACATAATTGCTTTTTTATTTGATATAAACAAGTGTACTAAGCAAGTGTACAGGAATGTTATTACAAATCGGCATAATGATACTTTTATGCCATCATCAAAGAGTAGCAAGTGCGGGCTAAACTTTTTGTCCGCAATATTACTTTGATATCAATATCTACATGGCCTATAGTAATCAGTACTCCAGATTCAAACTATAGAAAAGAATAACTCTTATATTTATCTAAAAGCATTGAAGATAATGTAAAGAAGATATAACACAACACGGTATACCTGGTAGGACCCAATCATTCTACGTTTAACTCTATTGAAATAGAGATTGTTTTTCTTTCTGCTCGGCATGATTTAAGTATCCGTGTCAATTACCAAAATTGAAATATATCAGCTTTGATATTTGCCCGCTTGTAAAATTTCGAATATAGCAAAGTTGTATTCATTTTGGACCAAGAATTTTATATATAAAAGCTAAAATGCATTTTCTAGATAGGTTGAGATTGGATAAATAAACTCGGGCTAAACTCCAATTCTTAATTCTAATGCAAACGATATTCGTTTTGAAACCGATGTATTCGTTATTCAAAACTGTATTTCCAGCATTTTTCAACAATTTTAGCATTTCCATAAACTATAAAGTAAACAATATGCATTTTAAAACATATCAGCTGATGGAATATCTGCCTGAGTGGTTTCTACAAAGGCACATTTTAAGATACGGCCTAAAATCGACAAAAAATGCTATCATTACTCTCATCTAATTTGACAAAATAAGACTCTGGGTTGAGCATCATGGATAAACGGCCAAAGAAAGCATAAAGACGCTTTGAACCAAAGGTCGGCGTTATCTTGCTGTCTTCTATAGGCTACATCTTATTGCAATCACTAACTTATTAAAAGTAAAAAATAAGAAAAACTCACCTGAAGTAGGCGTTTCCGCCATGTTTTCTTAGCGAACGTTATCAAAAAGTCACGTGGGTTCCCCGCATTGGATACTATATTTTAAGTTTCAAGTTTTAATTAAATTCGGCGAAATGCAACGCCTAGCCTGCTTAGCGCGACCGTGATAGAATGTGCAAACAGCTTTAATCACACCGACACATCTAAGCTGGATCCAGCTGTTTGACACTCGGCAAATTGTTTCTCCAAATATTTGGCAAATCCGATGAATTTTAAAATTTAGGCAGACGACAGTTTAAGCACAGTTTTTTTTCAGCAGGCTAAGGGTTAAATCTATTGCTTTGAAACGGGTCGTAGAGAGATAACATGCATTTTTGTGTATAACTTACATGGTTGAAATGATACCTCCACACGTTCAGGAATGCAGAATCTTAGTTTGTCATATTTACAAACACAGTAGGTGCCAGTCGAGGTTTCAATACACTCTTTTTTGTATACGGTCCCTTTTTGAATGGCTATAACAGACAAAAATACTTCAGCGTCCAACATTTAGACACTTGACATTGCACATGTACACTGACATCAATCTCGTTAAAATCAGATCTATACCAATACTTTTCACGGTAAGATCTGAAAAACCAACCGTAAAAGGTCATCTTCAGTGACCTCGGATTTTTCCTTTTCGATATATTTAGATAATTGTGGTAAACCAATCAAAACGTTTGGTAAACCTATCTAAAAAGTCCTTACAAACCAGCTTTCATTCAATCGGAACACTCGCAAATTATCCAATTGACTTTACTTACACAATTGTGTAAGAAACGATAAGATAGGCTGATCGGAAAATCAGCTAAAGGCGTATTACAATAGTTTGTTGTCAGATGTTGCCGTGAAAAGTTTGTGAATGGTATACTATAGTGTAATATCTGATTTTATCACAGTGCCATATAAAATGTGAAGTTATATTCAGTCAGTATACCAAAAAGACTTAGAGAAAAATAATGTTATAACTCCTCAAACACAGATTTGAATACATTGAAAAATATAAAAAAAAGTATTAATTGTAATGGAAAAATATAAATAACATGTAAATTGTAGTGGGAAAATAACCAACATGTAAATTGTAGTAAAAAAATAAAACATGTAAATAATACAGGTAAAATATATAACATGTAAATTGTGGTGGGAAAACGTAAGACATGTTAATTGTTGTTTGAAAAATATATAAGATGTTAATTGTAGTGGAAATATGTAAACCATGTTAATTGTAGTGGAAAATATATAACATGTCAATAGTAATGAAAACAATATAACACATGTAAATTGATGTGGAAAAACAATATAACATGTTAATTGAAGTGGAAAATGTATAATTTTGTGGAAAAATATATAAAATGTTAATTGTTGTTGGAAAAATATGTAACATGTTAATTGTAAAGGGGAAAAAATAACATGATAATTGAAGTGGAATAATATTAAACATGTTAAAGTAGTGCAAAGCATTTGTAATATGTTTATTGTAGCGGGAAAAAATATATTACATGTTAATTGCAGTTGAAAAATTCATGTTAATTGTAATGGACAAATATATAACAGCAGTGGAAAAATATATATAACATGTTAATTGTAGTGGTAAATATATAACATGTTTATTGAAGTGGAAGAAATATTACATGTTTACTGCAGTGGAAAAATATATAACATCTTATTTGTAGTGAAAACAATATATAACATGATAACTGTAGTGGAAAATATATAACATGTGAATTGTAATGGAAACAATATATAACATGTTATCTGTAGTGGAAAAATATAAACAATGTTAACTGTAAATGAAAAAATTATATAACATGTAAATTGTATTTGAAAAAATATACAGCATGTTAATTGTAATGGAAAAAAACAAACATTTTAATTGTAGTGATAAAATTTATAACATGCATATTGTAACGGAATAAACGTGTAACATGTAAATGAAATTTGGAAAACATCCACTATATCGATAACGGCCGATGTGTTTCTTGCTAATTTGGGAATCGATTAAACAGTACTCTGATAGATGGAAAGGGACAATCGTAACTACTCGGCAATCTCCGGCGGGCTGGGAAAGATACCTCATAGGCATGCCGGTAAATAGATGTCTATGACAAGTGAGTTGATAAGGTCAACGCTCAGATTGAGCTATTTCTCGGTAATGTTTATAAAACTTTGTAGAACGACACAATATAACACCTATTCGGAACTAGGACATCCTATCGTAATGTCGTAATCCATACCAGATGTGTTGTTGAAAATAGCCGAAAGGAGTTCCGAATGCATAATATCGCGCTTTTGCTCAGGGCAAAAACGCAAATAAATCATATTTTGTTGTTAACCGCAACTATATGCATCAACAATGATATACCAAAAAGTTGTTTTGTATGTATTTGAGGCAGACTATGCAGACGCCAGTTTCTGGTGTCATCTATTTCTTTTATTTGGTGGAGCTTCGTTAACCCCAACTCTTTGACATTCGATGTTAAACTGGTAGATAACGGGCGAGGTATTCCGATTGAGAAAGAGTATTTTGATATAAACATAGATTTCACGTAAAACAAATGAAATGATTTCTCAATGATGATGATGATCGCAGTTAACCAATACAAGTTTTTCATCCAGCCCAGCCCAGACTCCCACACAGAAACTGAGCCCCGATCAGAATCTTTTAAGAAAACCTCCCTCCCTGACACTTTTATTCCTTGTCCCCACATAGACACCATCACGGGTTCGGCGTGTTTTAAGTTGGTAGAACGGGCAGTTAGGACACCTGATTCATCATGTTCCTGAATATTACGTTGTTTATTTATTTATCAGGATTTCAAACAGTTTGGGTCCTGAGGAGACGCCGAGAAACAGCATTTTATCTTGATTCAAACTGTTGTTTTTTGTTTTTGTTTTTTCAAAACATCAATTAATTACCTGTTGCGGCGAAAGGGACGAAAGCCTAAAAATTATTTTCAAATGTATCTGTTTAAAAGGTTGTATTCGTTTTTCTTTAAAAGAGATAAAAAAAAAAAACCTCAGAAAATATAACGTCTCAACTCACGTTCTTCGCACAGTTTCCCTCTATATCCGAGCGGACACACGCAAAACGCTACTGTAAGCGATCCGACGAAATGCAAAACACATATGGAGTTTTCTTGACAGAGGATACCACAGTAGGTAAACTGTGAACGAGGACCTAGAATTTGAAAGAGAAAAATTTCAAAATTAAAAAAAAGATATACATGCGATTCATTTGATTCGGACAAAGGCATGTGCTGTTAAACACAAAGGTATGTACTGTCAAACATATACAAAAAGATACTTATGCATGTGAACGTTGCTGAAAAAATGTACCGGATTGAAAATAATATTTCTTATAAATCACTTGATATATGGATATATTGTGGTAATAAGTTGTATAATAAGATGCCCTCCATTTATTTTGTTTTTTACGCAACTACATGTCACATAGGGCTAATTGACATCCTGGAGAAAGGGAAGCGTATATTAACCCTTAGCCTGCTGAAAAAAATGTCGTCTGCTTAAACTGTCGTCTGCTTAGTTTTTAAAATTCATCAGAATCGTCTAATATCTGGAGAAACAATTGGCCGAGTGTCAAACAGCTTGGCTCCTGATAAGACGCCGAGTTACTCGGCGTCTAATCTGGATCCAAGCTGTTTGCAAATTCTAGCACGGTCGCCCTTAGCAGGCTAAAGGTTAAGAATTCATCTGAAGAATGTCCCAGATGGTCCTTTGACGTGTCCAGTACATATAGAATAGATACACCATGGACTGAACCCTAACCGGTACAACTTTATCCTGATACCGACGAACCAGTCGTGATCCTTACTAAAAACCATGACCGCCAAGGAAGGAAAGTCATTACTTTAAATTATAAATTCTCTGGTTTGACTTGGTCGGAGGTCAAACCCAAATGCTCCCTCGCCAGAAGCGGAAACACGGCCATTGATCTTTCCGGGAGGTACACTCTTTCAACAGATCGAAGGACTTTATTGTTTATGATACGGGTGTCGGGGTGTTCCCTTGCCCTGATTGGGGTGTCGGGGTGTTCCCTTTGCATACGGCTTACGGAATTATTTATACTGAAGTGAGATAAGAAGACAATCTTTTTTTAAATTTGCAACTTATTTGTCTGCAAGAAGGCATGTATCGTTAAACAAAAAAGTGGTGGGTCGTAACTAATGATGTTATTACTTTTGACCGAACCCTTTTGCTTCTGTTCATCTTATTTTGTATATATGCGTGTATGACTGTTAACCCACGAAGCGATAAAATATGATTAAACTAAACTAAACAATGAGATATCTTTTTCAGTGGACGTTGCTGGGATTAAATGATTCGTATGCATAACTCGTTATGCGAATAAAGCAAGATGAAATTATCACAGCTTCCTATATAATATGATATAATTATTTCTTACTGGTATGTGTAGGTTTTTGGGGCTCAACATTTTGTATTAGTTGGCATACACAGTTTACAACAAGAAGATGTTAAAATATGATTTGTAATGACAATATGCGATGAGCATAAATACATTTATGAAGGAAATATTTTACGTGTGTTTCCTTGCATTTTAAATGAATATATTTAGAGAACGGCAACAATGATTTTGCAACATTGACGTTTGTGAAAAGACTGCCTTCGAGAACCGTCATGAAAACCGCGGTGTAATTTCTAAGCTAGTAGTCATAACTTTACCTTTAGATCCCCTGGCAATATCTTTCAGGCATATATGTTTCTGGCCCGGGCACACACAGATAGCAGTTGATGTTGCCTCACTCAAAACCATGCACTCATTACAAAATTCTGTCGGACAAGCAGGTCTTTCTGAAAAACAAAAAACAAGGACATATTCAGCTTGACCTCTCTATACCGACCACCTGTATAACAACACGACACTGTGTTTGTTTATGATACTATGTTACAGTAACACTTCATGATTAACCCCTTCACTGCATTACCCAGAGTTTAAAGTCAAATGGTAACAGTTTGGATCCGGATGAGACGCCGAGGTTCAAGCTGTTTGACTCTCAGCCAATTGTTCTGCCAAAATTTTAGTAAATCTGTGAAGTTAAAAAAGGGGCAGACGAAATATTGCGCATGTGCGGTATTGCTTCCGGCGTTGAAGGGATTACAAGCAATGTGCAGTATTTTGTTTTTGAAAATATATAATGACATCAATGATATAACATCAAATTAAAAAAAAAAGAGGTTCTAAATGAGTAAATGTAAGATATTTAGAAATGAAAATACATGTATGTATTTTAAAATTTTATTTCCTCGAAGGGCCCTGGGTTCAAATCCGTCCTGGCCGTTGGAATTTGCTGGGCGAAAAATTAATCTTCTTTTGATTTTTCGAAAATGTGCCTCACTCCACCCTGGTGTATACATGGGTGCCTGTGAATGTTTAAGCCAATGTGCTGTGTTTGTTATATGTGCCATCTGCTAACGGCCGACTCACAATCTAGTGATCCAGTACTAAAAATATATATAAACATGCCCGAGAAATAGCTCAATTTTAGCACTCAGCCTTATTAACTATACTGGTCGGATATAAGAATACTCCGGCATATTTGTAGTATTGATCAGGTAAATACTATATTAAAGCATATGTCCATAACCCAGTATGAAAAATAGAGTTTTATAAATGTGGTATATAAATAACCTCCTTGGATTAGCGCATTTTATACCAATGTATGTTAAATGTGGTATATATATAATCTCCTTGGAGTAGCGCATTTTATACCAATGT
>JAULCC010178893.1:0-13126 GCA_032358795.1 Nuttallia obscurata
AGGTGGAGGAAGACCCCGGGGGGACCTCTGTACACTATTTCAGGCACAAAGTGCACCCGGGTAGAACCACCGACCTATCGCAAGCCAGCTGGAAGGCTTCCTCACTTGTAAAATTCGAAGTGCCCAGACCGGGATTCGAACCTACAGCGGTGAGGGACTGAGAGATTGCAAGTCAATCGGCTACGGAGGCCCTTTACTAAACTGTTGCAAAACCCCAAATATGTTTAAATTTATGTCCTTTAGAAAAAAAATGTTATTGATGACAAAATGTTATTCATGAAAAAAGGGAGACAATCCGACCCATAAAATTGAAGAAAAACAGCCATATCTTGTTTTTGTATGGACAGATCTTTTTTAAACTTCGTATATTTATACTGTATACAATACTTAACAATATGATAAACAAAGTGGGGTATCCATTATTAATTAATAATGAAAGGCACTTAGAGCGCGCTCTCTCTCTCTCTCTCCCTCTTTATATATATATATATATATATATATATATATAGAGAGAGAGAGAGAGAGAGAAAGATGGATATATAAAGAAAAATGGATATATATAGAAAGATATAGATAGAAGCACACACTTGCCGACAAGTGGGAGGATTAACCTTATATTGTCTGTGCTGTCCCCAACCCAGTCATTCCTTTTTACAAGGTCAAATCTGAAAACGAAACTAAGAGCAAGAATCGAACCCTCCATTTGTTGAGTCTGATACCAGAGCCAGACCCAAATCAAAGACTGCTGATTCCAGTTCATATGGAAAAGTGAAGACATTCAAATATGGATCATTTCCTCAAAGAAGGAAACCCAAGACCCATACAGGAGTATGTAGGACCCCAACCTTCACCAGAAAAAAAAACAACTCCATGGAATAGTCTGGTTTAACAAATGGGTGCTAATCTGCCAGTCTTCAAGAAATTAGCACCAATGGCACAATCCATAACTTAGATCATAGACTGCCAAATCCCCCGGCAAATTCAGCAAGTTATCCCGACCAGTTATCAGGGTTTAATGCTCTATTAGGCAGCCAACCTGACCGAGAACAAGAAACAGCCAACGAACCCAGTCAATCAAATTTTGGATTCGTCCTAACCCTATATCCCTTCAACTAATACGCACCAGAAGGAAACGTAGACCCCCAGATCGATATGGCCAGTGGGGTTTTACACAATTAGTATGGCATACAAGTTGTGAAACTTGTGATGTTAAACTGCTTTTTATCTTTAGGTGAATTTCATTTGTGTGTTTTTATTTTGATTGTGATGGCAATTTAAACTGGTCGACCAAGCAGTTTAACATCACAAGTTATATCAAACAAACCAACAAATTTAGGATTAGGTGTAGATTGCAGAGGACTCAAAAACCTTTGTCCGTTCTCTAACTTGTACATTTCTAATCCAGTTTCCACCAAACTTGCTGAAAATGATTGTTGGTTGAATATCTCGGTCAAGTTCGATAACCAGCCAAATTGCTTTAAGCACTTCAGAGTAATTTGCTGGTTTGTTTGATTTACGTCACTTTCTGCCAGCTAGGACTAATGAACGTCTCAGAGAGAGGGAAGCGGATACACAGAACTCTTCTGTAGAGAACTCTGGTTCTTTTACTTGCTCGGTGTATAGCACTGATACACGTGGGCGCTGAACCCCGGCCGGTGACTTTATCCTGACACCGACAAACCAGTTGTAATGCTAACCCGAAATCCAGGGGGCCGTTTCATTAACATTCCTAGGAGCGATAACTTAGGAGCGCTCATAGGAGTCAAAGGAACACGAATGACAGGACGTCTGGCATTCATACACTGTACCAGCATCATGCAATATATTCCTTATTGTTTGGGTAGATAACCGTTCATTTGTTGCATTCTGCAAGCTGTTTTGTAAGAAAATTACATTTTGAAAACGATTGCGCCGGGCCTGAACAGTAATATATCGGTCTTGTGTCTGTGTTGTACACAGAAAACGATCACCACCATGTAAATGTGCTACATAAAACGATTCCACATGCGTTTAACAACACTGTGGGACCCATTCAATGTGCGGACAACCTACCTCTTAGACACACCTGCCTGCAACATGCCGATCACCCTATTCATCTCGTCAGGCAAACGCCGCCTTCATGGTTTTGATTGGTTATTTTGAATGCTCACACAAACGCAAAATTGCAAACTTTTAACAAGAACACAGAAATTCAGACATATACAATCAGTATACATGCCGTAAAAATCGTGGTTTTCGAGGTTTACGAAGTCCCCAACTTCATGTGTCGCCATTCGTTTATAAACCAATAATTCCCTTCTGTGCCATTAACGAAAACACTGTTAAAAAAATTTTTGGGTTAAATTTATGTACCTGATCACTTTTATTGATGACACTATCAACTGAGAGAACGTTGGCCCTGATCAAATTTTAAGTAGAATGTATGATTAATTATATTTTTGTCATTGATGTTCTTGGCATGCTTGTCAGCTACTTCATATGCATATTCCATTCCACCTTTTAGTTTTGTGCCACAGGTCTGAGGCCCTGCAGATGTTTTAGTGGATAGTGGTGTTTGTTCCCAAGAATGCGTCTATAGATATACGATAATGACATTCAAGCATCAAGAATAAAGAAATGTGGAGCAAAACTGTAGCAATATTTTTGGTTCTGTTGTAGGCTTGAACCTACAGAGCTATATAAGACTCCCAAACCTCTTTCTGGTGACTTTTCAGTGTCCCAGCATTTTGAGGAGGGTCTGGTTAAAGGGCTGTGCAGATCAATTGCCCATCGGATGGAATGGGGTTGTCCTATACTTTTCGGTGTGCGCAAGTCTGCAGAGTTCTTTAATCACCCTACTCTCAAAATTTCTTCCCTGGTCACTGTGTTGCCGAGATGGAAAGGTAAATTACCTTATGAACCTACCATAAACGCTTTGGATCCGGTCTGTGCTGTTTGAGTTCTGCAATATCTTGTGACATAATCTGTAATGACGATCAGGATATGCTTATATCCGGCATTAGATTTTTCTAATGAGATGTAATCAATACAGACCCTCCAAAGGACAAGTGCAAGTACTCGTATTTAGCTGGGCCACTGGTTTGTTGTAGTATTTCTTCTAATGCACCTAAGGCATGACTGGACATTGGTCTATATGCCCCGTTCAAAGCCAGTCTTATCAATGCGCTGTTTTACCAACCACGGGGTCTTTTCTTTGCCTTGACGGCAAACATCATCATGTACACCTTTTATCGCTTTAGCTCTGGAAGAATTATGAACTTCTGATTGCACCAGTGTTTTCATCTCGAGCAGCGGTTCGGAACAGAACATTGTCCTTGATGTTGAGTATGGCCCATTCTCTCAGAAATTTCTGCACTGCAGGTTATTCCCTTCGGAAAAAAATCCCTCCTTGGAGCGGGAACTGCTGCTCCGTAGGTCAGTGACCCGAGCAATTACATAGTCCAGTCTCTGTTCTCTTCGCAAGTCAATTCTGCTCAAGCATTCTATATCAAGCACACCCTCAACGGCCGTTTGAGGAGTACAATTTACAGAGAAGCTTTCTAACAGAGGGATATCAGCAATCATTAAATGACAAATGGCCTTGATGGTGTCTGTTGCGTCAAGCTTGGCTTTTGTCAAGGCATAAGTCAACGGATAATTGTCAGTGACTACCTCAAAGGTATTTCCTATAAGTCATGGAATTTAACCGTGACTTCCCAGTTAAGAGCAAAGAACTCAAGCGTATGTACTGGATACTTGCGTTCATTGGGTCTCATGCCTCTACCTGCATAGGTTATTACTTATTCCAGCCTATCCTGTTTTTTGGTAAAGAACTGCCCAAGCCCTTGACCACACGCGTCCGTATGAATAATAAATGGCATATGCCAGGATGAGGGGAGGTTGTCAGCTTTTACTTTAATGTACAGAAAGCAAAGACTGTTGCTGTTCATCTCAGACCTATTCTGATTTTCTTCTTACCCTTTCCTGCTTGTTTACTTTTGTGGGTACCATGACCCTCAGGTAAAGCATTTAGGAGTTGGGATATAGAAGATTTTTTTCTCAAAGAATAGCCGTGGACCAACCACCTGTAAAAACCAGCAAGGCAATAAAATGACACAATTCCTTAACATTACTAGGTGGTTGCCAATATTTTATAGCTATAGTTTTATCTTGGTCTGTAGCAATGCCTTCTTAGGAAAATAAATGTCCAGTGTATGTACAAAGATTAAAACAATAATATTTGACGGGTTCAACTTCAGATTTTGCTCTAACCGAGCACAAACTGCCTTTAAATGCTGAATATGTTCCTCAAACGTCTTGGAGAATATGAAAATGTTTTCTATAAAGATGAGAAGTCTCTTAGATTGAGTTTCCCCATACACTCCTCCATAAGACACTGGAACGTGGCTGGTGCAGTGGTCAAGCCGATTCTTGTGCTCTCATTCATAAAAACCCAGCTCCGTGGCCATGTGGTAAAAGTCATTGACTATCAATCTCTCAGCCCCTCACCGAATCCCGGTCTGGGCACTCACTCGGATTTTTTCAAGTGAGGAAGCCTTCCACTTGGCTTGCGGTAGTTCGGTGGTTCTACCCGGGTGCAATTTGTGCCTGAATTAATGTACAGAGGTCCCTCGGAGGTCTTGCCCTTCATGTTATGAGCTTAATGTCGCGATATGACCGGAATACTGTTAAAGCGACGTTAAATTTCTAATAAACAAACAAACAAAAGATAAAACACTAGGTTACCGACTGAGAAGGCAGTCTTCTCATTGTCTTTCTCCTCCTTCTCTTCCAGTCAGTAACCTGGTTGCAAATCTATTTTACGGAAAAACTTAGATCCTGGAAGGGTGTCTACAGTGTCATCAAAAGGAGGCAATATATATATGCATCTTTGTGGGTTATATTATTCAGCATGCGGTATCCCAACCAGAAACGCAAAAACTAACTTTCTTTCTAACAAGGACAATATTTGAAGAAAATGGGCTAATAGACTGCTTAATAGCACCTGCTTCAAGCGTGTCTTTTAGATGTTGCCTCATACAAAGCTGGAGGAATACTCCGGTATGGCTGTTTAAAAGGAGTCTCATCTACAAGATCAATCTTGTGTTTAACAAGATTTGTTTTATTTATGTCTATCAAACCTTTAGAGAAAATATTTTTTCCATTTTCCTAAATGTTGTTGAACTCTAACAAATTGTGAATCTGTCAGACCAGATCTTTCAATTTTTATTTCCATCTCTTCTAAGGAAAAGACTGGTCTGGTCAAGCACTCTCAAAGTTTGAGGTGATATCATCACTAACCTTGGCCTCACTTATTTTGCAAAGAGAAAATCTTGGTTTGATGATGAAAGTTTTGGCAGTTATATAACAGACTTTTACAGAAATACTGTAAAAAATTAGTCTCATTCAGCTTCACTACTGTTGGACAAACTGAAACTCCTGACTAGCTACAGTTTTTAGTTAAAACTTCTTCCATTAACCACAAACGTTTTATATGTTTTAACTGAAATAGATTTGCTGCTACTAATCTTAACTAAATAAAAGGTACAAGTTATGCTGTCCATGGCTAATTGCCATTGAATTGGAACTATGATGGTTTCTACTGAAATAACAGACTTCAAGGTTTAATAACATTTGTACCTAAAAAGGCAGGACGATCCTGGGGTGAGTATCTCGAAGCTCTCGTTAGCACAACGACTATCGTAAGCCTCTAAATTTTGTGATTTTACATATTTGCAGATAGAATAATGCTCTACTAGATTCATTTAATCTGCTCTCACATGTTTGAATACTAGATGGGTGTCCAGAAGAACACGTGTGTCGCTCTCTTTCAGAAAAAAACAAAAATCTAAGTTAATAATGGGGATAAATCTGTCAAATATGACAATGACCTACGGAATTTGGTGGCACCACACTCTAATGCCATAAGCAATATAATTTAAATATTTGGAGAAGAAATGTAAATAAGGGGCAAAATTATAGCCAATGGTAAGATTTCATGACAAACTTTATTATTAAAAGTGATTTAATTTGTGACCCACAGGAATTGGCTGCATCATGACTCTGTTGTCATAAGCAATATAATTTAAAGGTTGAAGAAGAAATGTGCATAAAAGACAAACAAAATAGCCAATGTTAGGTTTTTCAGACGAAATCTAAGTACAAAAAGGGGCATAACTGTATAAAAATTATCTTGACCTACTAAATTTGGTTGCATCACGATCCTGTGTTTAATAAATGGCAAAGCCATAGCCACATTAAGTTTGTGTTGAGACATCTAACTACATCAAGAGTGCGATAATACAATAAACGCCCATTTGAAAACCAAATTGAAGTCCCTATGAAAAAGAAATTATTAATAGGTTTCGACAAATAAAGCGACATAACTCTCAAGAAACTTGATGAAATATTAATGAGCATCTAACTTACACAGGATCTTATGACAACACACATAAGTGCAAAGATTGAAGTTGATTGGATAAGTGGTTCTCAAAAAAGTCCCTGTGACAAAGTAAGTATAAATATGTTTCAAAAAATAAGGGGCAATAACTCTCCAGAAACTTGATGAATATTAATGAGCATCGAACTTGCACAGGAAATAATGACATTAATATGTGTGTGAAGTTTGACTTTCATAGGACAGGCAGTTCTCTAAAAAGTCCTTGTGACAAAGTAGTTCTTCAGAAATTTCAAGAAATAAAGGGCCATAACTCTCCAGAAACTGGATTTATATCAATGAGAATCGAACTTGCACAGGAACTTATGACAACAAACATGTGTGCAAAGATTGACAATCATTCGATAAGACGTTCTTCAAAATGACCCTGTGATTGCCGCCCGCCGTGAATGTTCACATAATATGTCCCATCTGAAGATGGGCGTATAAAAAGGGACATAACCGTATAAAAAAGTTCTTGGCCTACAGAATTTGTCTGCATCACGACCCTGTTGTAACAAGAAATATATCTCTAGAAAGTTTGAAGTAGAAATGTTAACGAACGGCAAAGTTACAGCCAACGTTAAATGTTTGTGACGGACGGAATGAATAAATCGGTCCCTATGTATCGCACTTTCTCCAAAAGGGCGACACAAAAAAATGTCATGTACTTGTTGTTTAAAAAACAAATAAAAATGATTTAGCGTTTCCAATGCGCCAGAAACACATCTCGAAAGCCTATATTGCTTAATGATTCTTAATAACGGAGCCCTATTTGCTTTGTTAGGACGATTAATCAAGTCAATTAACATCATATTATAAACTTTTTAATGTAATTATTGTCATCGCTATCTTTTATTTACATAAAACCAATTAGAAATGCGAGGCAATGGCAGTTCTACTGTAATGATTATGACGACGACTTTTATTTGGTAGATAACATCAAACTCCTTACTTACGACTCTACGGTTAAATTTAGTTACAATTTAATTTCTTATCAGATGGCATTTGTGTTTCTGGGAGGTAATGGTAGCAGTCGACGCCATAATGTTCCATGAGTATCAAGGAATCGAATGAATCCGATTTCGACACAGCTATTTTCCTGTTTAAAAACACAAAAAGCGTGTTTAACGATTACACAGCTTAATCGTTAATAACTAACGAGTGGATAACGAACGAACGCCTAAAGAGCGCTTTCGAGATACTCGCGCAAGTCTCTCGTTAACCAACCTTACATCTGTCGTTAACGCATTCGTTAACGCTAAACTAACGATAGTGTCGAGGTACTAGCCCCTGGTTCATATTTGTATATGGGACAACAATTATTGATACAGGGGTGAGTGTCTCGAAGCTCTCGTTAGGATAACGACTATCGTAAGCCTCTCGTTAGCGTATTTACCGCTATCTCGAAACACTCGTTATTAACGGATGATTGTTAATTTGTCCCTTATTCAACAAATGCCTGGAGGGTGTCGTAGAGCTCTCGTTACCATCATTTAATAACAAAATTGTCTAAATTTTGTGACTTTACATATTTGCAAATACGGTTGAAAAGTGAATAACGGATGTTTTTATAGAATAATGCTCTACTGGATTAATTTAATCTGCTCTCTCATGTTTGAATACTAGATGGGTATCAAGAAGAACACGTGTGTCGCTCTCTTTCAGAAAAAACAAAAATCTAAGTTAATAATGGGGATAACTCTGTCAAATATGACAATGACCTACGGAATTTGGTGGCACCACAATCTGATTCCATAAGCAATAGTATTTAAATGTTTGGAGAAAAATGTAAATAAGGGGCAAAATTATAGCCAATGGTAAGATTTCATGACTAAATTTATTTTTAAAAAATGCATAAATATATGACCCACAGGAAACGGCTGCATTATGACTCTGTTGTCACAAGCAATATCATTTAAAAGTTTGAAGAAGAAATGTTCATATATGGCAAAGAAATAGCCAATGTTAGGTTTTTGAGACGAAATCTAAGTAAAAAAATGGGGCATAACTGTATAAAAAATGACCTTGACCTACATAATTTGGTTGCATTACGATCATGTATTTAATAAATGGCAAAGATATATAGTCACATTAAGTTTTTGTGACGACATCTAAGTACAAAAAGAGTGCGAAAACACATTCTACACCCATCTGAAAACCAAGTTAAAGTCCCTGTGACAAAGAAATTATTAATAAGTTTCAACAAATAAAGGACCATAACTCTCCAGAAACTTGATTATCATTAATGAGCATCGAACTTGCACAGGGTCTTATGGCAACAAACATGTGTGCAAAGATTGACATTCATTGGATAAGCCTTTCTTAAAAAAACTGTGACAAAGTTCTTCCGCCATCCGCCTCCCACCGCCGCCCGCCGTAGGTGTTCACATAATACGTCCCATCTGAAAATTGGCGTATAAAAAGGGACAAAACCGTATAAAAAAGACCTTGAACTACAGAATTTGTCTGCATCACGACCCTGTTCGAAAGTTTGAAGTAGAAATGTTAATTAATGGCAAAGTTATAGCCAACGTTAAATTTTTGTGACGGACGGACGGAATGACGGATAAAGCGATCTCTACGCATCGCACTTTCTCCAAAAGGGCGACACAAAGATGTCATGTACGTGTAGTTTAAATCCAGATAAAATTGATTTAGCGTTTCCAATGCGCCAGAAACACATCTCAAAAGCCTATAATGCTTAATGGCTCTTACAAAAGGAGCCCTATTTGCTTTGTTATGACGATTAATCAAGTCATATAACATCATACTATAAACTTTTTTAACGGTTTTTATTAATGCTCGGGTGTGAGAGTGTTACGAATTGAAAACAAACTACAGATCAAATTATTGTAGTGCTTAGCAAGTACACATTTCACTGCCCTTTGCATTCATGAATGGTATCAAATGCCTGTGTCTGACAGGTAGGAACTGTTTAGACTGATGGGGGTCAACTGAGGACACTCTAATTTGAAGAGAGTGAGCAATTTCTGTACTTTTATATATAGGCATATTTAGTTTATTCGTAACCATTTAATTGCTATAAAAGTTATAAAATGTACTAAGAATAGTTAAATCAGTATTGGCAATATTGAATGGGCGGTTATTATCCAAATTTAAGGTGTTTCGCGCAATCAACAGGTCAGCATGCTTACCAAGTTGGTTGCGCCGCAACTTTTGGTTCTGTAGAAGGACACTCTTATTGTTGCGCGCTGTACGCCCACAGCACCATTCAGCATTAGAGTTTACCATATGAAGTGAGGATTTTAAGAGACTTTGTTGGTTTTTTTTTGTGGTTAGTTGATACTTGGTTGGTTAGTTTGCGATTGATGCTTTCTGGAATGAAGATACAGGATATTAAAAGATGTGTAAATAGTACTTGAACTTTTGTCTGATTTACCCCAGAATGACACATGGATTAAATTGGGTATTTTGCATACCCTGTTGGCAGCGACTTTGAACAATTACAAAACCTGGTTCAGGTTCAGCCTAACATTGTTGTAACAATACCAACATCGCTACCTCTTTAGAATTTTTAAAAGGAAATTTATATATTTAGCTTTAACATAAAGCCATAATAAGGCTCAAAAACATGTTAAAATTGCGTTATTCTTACCATTGCGCATAATCATGTATAAAACATATCATTGAACATGTGTATTTTATAAGATTGATCGATTATTTGTAATCGATAGATCAATATGTTTACTTCTGATTTGACTATGATAGTGGTATTGGCTATTGTTTACACGGCGAATGTGTCTCGTGATTCCCCGTGATATGAATAAATCAAAGGCTGACGTAGATCTATAGGAAATAAACAGAACATGAGTCACAAAATGTCGACGACGATAGCTTAAGCGTTCCGAGAGGATCCGAAATATTCCCGGTTGATCTCGGCAGCGTTCACAATATCAACAATGGTGTGCTGGCAAACACTCGAACTTAAGTTTGTTTTTGTATTTCTTGCATTTGTTACACCTCAAATGGGTTTTCGTTTTAAGTCATTTCGTTCAGAATAAAATCATGTTTTTGTTTATCGATAACAATCTGTAGATAATACCAAGATAGTGGTAGTGTTATAAAGTCCGGTCTCAGGGGTGGCAGGGTCCTAGTTTTACCCGGTCCCCGATAACTGTGCCACGTAATATTTTAGTGCATTGAAAACAGATTGCATATATCTGGCTTAAAGTTGAAATGAAGGTTTAATTATATTTAGGAATGTTTTAAATGCAAGAGAAAGGGTCAAACTATTACGAGGTAAGCTTATTAAAATGTAGGTGCACTCAAACAATGGATGTGAACCTATAAAAATATGGACAAGGTGATACCATAGCCCACAAATGATATACATGTAGTAAACGCATGAAAAAATGTACACTAAACACAGTTTCTAATCAGTCACCTAGATTTTTTTATTAATTCAGGAAAGGCACTAATTCAACTTAATGTTCTATTGCATGCCATAGTTAGAGAATTTTATGAAAATGTAAAACATAACAATTTTTTTAATAAAATATATTTAAGTTGATGTGGCGTCTCTCTGGATTTTAAAAACAATAAGGTGACCTATTAGAAATTTTGTTAAGTGTACGTGCATCTCCATTTGTACGAGCTTAACCTACAACCTATTTGCTGACACAAACGGTACGCCAAACATACAGCTATCCAGCTAGCTTTTGGAATGTCGGTGGCTCTACCCATGGATGCATGAGGTCTCCATGCACAATGAAAGGCGCAAGTGGCCAAAAACCTGGTCTTTGTGTGACCCCCCCCCTCTTAAAAACTAGTGTAGGAACACTATAATGTGACATGTGCTAGATAGTTTTGTACATGGTCGGTTAAAAATCATCTGTATAGATATTTAATAGAAATTTACATTGTTTGGTATATTATGATTTAAGAAAGAAATTAATGGCCTCCATGGTTTAACTCCGTGTAACTAAGAGGTAATTATGAGTAAGAAAAACCTTTGTACTACGACTACAACCGAACTTTCTTGTTATATCACAGTGGACCCCCCCCCGCCAGCTCTGTCAATATCTCACAGCGATCTGTACGGAACGCCTCTGGCTTCCGGTGATCAAGGCATAGTAAATAGCTATTGTATTTCAACTGTGAATTGAAAAAGGTTTTCACATGTAACTGAAATGAACATTGTAAGAGACCAATACGCATTTAACTGTGAATAATATGTAGCCAAAGACATACAATAACACCAACGTATGATGATGAAATAGATATAAAGACAAAATAACTTGGTTGTGCTGAATATATAAACAAACTGCAATGTGACTCACATTTAAATCAGTCCATTTAATCGATTTAGCTATACGCACGTTGTACGTGATCTTGCATTTCAACATTATTTTCGAATATGTCGTCCAGACAGTAACAGGAACTGTGTTATTAGAGCATTTACATAGCTTTTCAATATTAAACGTCTTCTATAAATAGAGGTATATGAATAAACAAGACTTGGTAAAGTATCTCTAATCTTTTTTATTTTATTTATATAAAGTAAATAAGGCAGACGATATTCGGTTATCTAACAGTCGGGTCACTTCCTTGAGGAATGCATCGTTACATGTCTGAGGTTTGTTTAACCTCATGATAAAATATATTATACGCACTAACTACTGATAAAAGTTTAAATACTCGGGAGCTCTCGGTTTGGTGTTAATAGTTTCATATGGGTCGTTAACACTATCATCTAATCTATATGCAAATATAAAGTATGCAGTTGGTATTTCACCTACAATCTTCACTGTAGGGTGATCATTTTGTCGTTTTTTAAATAAACACATTCTATCATATTTGTTTAATCTCAATGTACACACACAGTATTTGCGTGGAACATAAAGTAAACATATACGTTCGTATATTGACTATGTCACCTTTCTATTTTAGTTTTTAGACCGGGTTGGTAATAGACAAATAGCTATGCAGAACTAATTTGTTCGGTGTTTATTACTACATGTAAGACTCGTGGGGGGACCCTGGTACGCCTAGTTTGTGTTTTCAGAACATTGCTTAAATGACCCTAGAATGCATCAGATGCACTGTTTGATTTCAAACTTTTCCAAGGGAGCATGCCTCCATAACCCCCTTGTACGTATATACGTAAATTTGTCGTCCAGGCACGCCTCTGACTTGGGTCGGAATGGGTTTTATAGTGTCTCATCAAGATCTAGCTATGAAAAAAAAAAGTGTCACGAAAATAAAATAAAAATATTTTTAGAGCCTGGGGCTGTTGCTAGGGACTCCACCCTTTGTACCCCTGGCACTACCATGATTTCACCCAGGACCCCTAGCAGCCAACAAAAGCAAATTGCAGAACTGCCGCCCCCCCCCCCCCCAACTAAGAAACCTGGATCCGCCACTGAATACCTAGCACTTTACCACACATTATGGTGGGGTGGTGGTATAGTTGTAACGCGCCGGACGACTAATTCAGAGGTCGGAGGTTCAAATCCCGGGCTAGCTGGACTTTTCAGAGATGCTTTTCAGTGTCTCCCACCTATGGGCAAAATATCGGCCATGACTGGCGAATTAGACAGAAAAACACACGTATTCACAATGATGACATGGTTTAATACTGCCATGACTGGAAAACGCAGAGTAGATTCCACAATTGTGGCGAAAGGCATTTGTACCGAAAGTGTACGAGTATTTCGAAGCTATCTCCAGTCCTCGGAGGAGCATCAG
>JAULCC010179226.1:0-13122 GCA_032358795.1 Nuttallia obscurata
TAAACAAGCAAATGCGATTTATCCAGCCATTGAGTAAGATTTTATTTCAATACATGTGCAAGTATATTTGTATTCAACTCTCTGAAAGCTCGAAACTGGCTGTCTCTTCTGGAAAATCTGATACGTCCCCAAACCCTGACATTTCAAACAGACGTTAGAAGCTCTCAAACCTAAATATATATTCGTTATCTAAATGGAAGTTATTCTTGTCAGCACTAACTGTAGAACTCAAATTCGAATTCTCATCATAATAATCATATAAATACAACATACAGATGTGTCAATAACTCTAAAATTTGACTATTTGGTTTAGTTTAGTGGTCCCGTGATATTTTGAATTACAGAACATTTATGCAGATGCCATTTACACGTACCAGTCTAAATACATACCAATTGAAGTATCCTACTTTTCAGTTGGTGAAATTCGGTTGTTTTGTTCGCTTTATTTGACAAACTTTCGGTCCTCTTAATTTTATTGTGTTACCCCAAGTAATTACTACCTAAACCAAACTGGCGCATGCGCCACCTAATGTTTGAGATTGTTTCTACTTTCGCTTTTTTCCGATACTTTTAGACTCAATTAATCTGCTAGAGAGAGTTGTATAACAACTGGAAAACGAGTGATACTCAAATGGAGTGTGCCACTCTCAAATATGGCCACTTTATAAATATAGTTTATACAGTACCGTAAACATTAGAACTTGTAACATCAACAGCTTATAAGTGATAAAAGCATTAATTGTGACAAAATACATGTAACACCAGGCTCTTGAATTTGATATCATCAGAATACAACATTAGCAACACTTATAGCAATGAAGGCAACAAAATAAGACTCAGACCTAAAGCAAACAAATCAACAAAAAATGAGAAATTGGAGAATAAACTGATCTCTAGAAATATTGATTTTATAAAATTAATAAGAATATAAGTAATTCATAAAGTATACACATGCTTTATATTAAACATTTAAGCATTTAAATGTTTCAAAGGTTTTCCAGCAATAGTTACGATTTCTTTATGCATAACATTTGCATTATAGAAAAAATACACGTCTTATGTCATCATATTTACTATACTGGAATATCAAATGAAACATTTTCAATCTCACGACCACGACACTGGCATACGACGAACACCACTGAACAAGATGTGTGTTATTCCGCTAATATATCGCGAAATCCTGGGCAGAATTACAACTTAAGCATTGTACTGTTTAGATGAGATGGTAAAGCGCTTTGTTTTTACAAGACAAATACAAGCTATGGTATTTATGTTATGCTATGTTAACAACATAGCGAATTACATCATGACCTTTTTCTTCATTATGTTTATTTATTATCTCAGTTTCGGCTGAGTTAGGCATCTAAACACATCATATGTGGTATCTACGTGAAGGTCTACATATTACATCAAGAGAACTATTCCTCAGTAATATTGGCTATTAGTTGCGTACATCAAGTTAGAACTGAATATCATACGAGCTTTAGACGTAATTAGATGCATCATGTATATTAGATAAAAGTCGTAAAATCGTACATTTTATGAAAACACGAATAGCTCTGATAACATCGTGATGTTAAATTATGTATTAAACAAACCATATAATAATGATAAGTTTATTTCATTACACATACATGATTTCAGTTTATCTTTGAAAATGAGCTTGAAACCTTCATTAAACACGAATAAAACACAGTTTCAAAGGAACCATGGAGAAACGAGACATTCAGGGAAACCTTCAGGTTCAAAGATAGACATGACATTTATTTTATAGACAGAGACAGAGAAAAAATGAAATAAAGTGATATAGAGATACTTAAATTAAATAGGATAGAGAAATGATAGGCAATTTAAAGCCCGGTTTGAGAGAGAGAGAGAGAGAGAGAGAGAGAGAGAGAGAGAGAAAGAAAGAGAGAGAGAATGAGAGAGAGCATGACATCTTTCCGTTTAAACTGTTTTTTATTGATACTTTCATGTAGCTGCTTGTTCAATACCATCGTCTAGAATTCTTCAGGTTTAGCAATGAACTGAACTGAAATGTTTTCTTGTTCAGTTATGCAACAACCCCCGGTTTGTAATATACCACCTAAGAGGAATTGGTAACTACCATTAGTATATCAATTACAATTAGTGTTGAGAACTTTTATTTACTTGCACATTCATAACCAGTTCCTATTTCATGTATCTGAACTCGCCTCTTTCTCGTCTTTGAATTTATTCTAATTAAAAAGCTACTACAAAACAGAACTAAGTATGATAGGTTATTTTCTTGAAAAGAAATAGACAGAAAACTAGTGTAGGAAAATTTAGTCGCATTAACCCCTTCACCCCCAGTTTTAAGTCATATGTAAAAAGCTTGAATCCGGATGAGACACCGACTCGGCTCGGTGTCTCATCCGGATTCAAGCTGTTTGACACTCAGTAAATTGTTTTGCCAAAATCTAGGAAATCTCTGAAGTTAAAAAAAAGCAGACGAAATATTGCGCATGCGCGGTATTGCTTCCGGCAGTGGCGGGGTTAAGATAAGATATATTTTCTATTTTTAGAGAGCAGCTACAATGCACCCTTTAGTCAGGACCTGCACCATCCACCTCGACCCTAAATCTCAAGATCTCGTGTCAATCCGAATGTGGGTTACATCCAGGTTGATCACAGCCAAGATTCGGCTAAACTGGCTGAGTAATCGGGTCCCTTGGATTGTTACTCTATTGTTGGGTGTGACATTTGTAAATCAAATCAACTGAAACCATGTTTGCAAAGATCGGCAACGACTCGAAATTAGTAACTCTCGTGTACACATGAGGATGTAGCAAGTATGCACATTTATAAACATAAAAAATCAATACGAGAAGTGTGTGTCTGTGTATTTTTCTCATCATCATTATTATTATTAGGTGGATGCCATGGTTAAACTAACCGAATACAACCCATTAAGCATTGAAGCTTCGACCCCCTGAATTTGAAACGCATAACCATGAGACTATCAATATATTTTTTCATTCAAGTTCAGTTCAGATACGAATGATATCATATGGTTGCATGTATGTAACGATAATGATACATGTAACACCATTCGCTTATGTTATATTCTACTCCGAAAAATATCGGCAAAAAAACTACTCGTATTTTCATTCCTCCATTGTCAATAGCGCGAAATAACTGAGATAAAAAATACAGGGAAGAAATCCGTTACTCAGGCATTTGCCCTTTTTTATTTAAATCTTGGACTTTATTATCCTGTAATTATGTTTAATCGTTGCAGAAATGATAGAGACATAATTTACTGAAGCCATTCAACAACCGAGAACGACATTAATATCTGCCGTTAAAAATAGATTTAAACCCTTCCAAATGAAAGATATCCGCCGTTGGGACCATAGGATTATTGAATTTCTGACAGATATTCTTCTTCTCTGATAACACTCTCGTAAACAAAGTCTTTCCCCCGAGAGCGGTATTTTATTCTTCACGAAGAATCAGTTGCGAATGATTCTGCATGAGATTCAATCACAGGTTTAGGTTAGAGACTGGGAATTCTCTCTTTTTACACCCTTCTGCGGAAACGTCGGAAAAAAATTATTATCAACAAATAGCCATAACTCTTTCCCTCTCTGTTTTTTTTTTCTTTCTTTCTGTTTTTTCTTGTTTGATTATCTTGAGTTAGTGCCAATTTCGTCAACCTTTAAATTGTCTGGTTAACTCAGATGTTGATGTCGGATTTGTGTAATAAGAAATTTGATTGCCATGGTTTCATTTTGAGAAAATATATTCTTTAGACTTGAAACAGTACATAATCTGTTTAGCATTAAAGTCGCAAATCTTCGTTTTGCAAAATCTCTCAATTTTCATCCATATCCATAGATTTGCTAGAGTGTATTTTTGCTACCACTTGTACATCAAATTCGTCAATATTTCCGTAAAGGCTATTCATATTAGAATATAATAATGTATTCATATTTCGACATTATGTTAAATTAACAAACTGGTAACAGAAGCCTTATTAAATGGTCTTTGTTTAGTACTGCACTAACGTAAAAAAGTATATTATAGCATGTTTAACTGGAGAAGGTAAATTAATAATAATGATAATACATATGAATAATATGCCACATGTATGTATAGCACATTTTTTCATATTGGACATGTGCTTAAAGGTGCTTTACATGATATTCTTACCCCGATTACATGTAACAATTTGTAAGTCGGCCATTAACAGATGGCTCAGAGTGCAGCTACGGCACATGGCTTAGACTATCGCAGGTACCCAACTGTGCCCCTGGGTGAAGTAAAACATATGTGGGGTTAATCTTTTCCCCGACGGACCCGGCTGGATTTGAACCCAGTACACTTCGGTCCTGAGGCCTGCGTCTTACCACTAGACTACCGTTCCCATTAGAAACACTGACGTTTACGCTGTGTCCTGAGATACAATAAAATAATCTAGGGTAGATCAAATTATCTAACCATGGAACGTGCAATTACATGGCAATTTAGAATCAACAACAAACATGTATGAATTAACAGACCATGTTATATCTTTATTTCCTCCACAAAAGAGAGCATTTTACATTTGTTTGTTTGTTTGTTTTGATTTACGTCACTTTCTGCCAGCTATGGCTTATGAACGCCCCAGAGAGAGGGAAGCGGATACACAGAACTCTTCTGTAGAGAAGATTCTTCTGCATTTTACAAACATATCAATGACAATACAGTACAAATGACATACATTACAAGAATATATGAAAACAAAAAGACATTACATTGAAATTTGCGCCAACTTCCCCATGCATACGCACATACTACAGTGCACTCTTTTACACTTTTACATAGACCTATCTCAAAACCACACTTATACCTAAGTTGTACCCCTCTAGCAAAACGAAATTAAGAGACGTATTAATAGTTTAATAATTGCGATACTTTCTATGTTAACAGCTTATAAAAATAAAGTACATCAGTATTCCAAACTGTAGGTTTTTTTTACTGGACCCAGATATGATGCACACACTTCTGTATCAATCTCGTAAATTCTACGAATATTTCTTCGTGTTTTGATGTGGTGATCATGAAAACAAAGTAAAATATTAACATATTCAAACTAACTCTGTTTCATAACATAGCATAAAGTTTCAAGTCACATATATAGCTTTATAATTAAGTTAGAATGTATGTAAAATTTAACGATTACTTGAATGCAATAAATAAAAAAGCTGAACACATACCTTAAGAGGTAATATATCAAGTATTTTTCTATGCCTAATTTATACGCCCAATCGTAGAAGCTCATTCGAGTCATGTGACCGTACAATATATAATTCCGTATCGGGACGCACGCACGTACAAAATAACCCGTATTAGTTTCGTAGAGTACGATTCACAGGTCCCATATTAAAACTAAGATAAAGACCAAAACGTGTGAAAAGGTTCCGAATGAAAGTCTGAATCGACAGGCGCTCTATGTAAAGCGTTACGATAAAGCTCCTGTTGTCACCGGATTATTATTGTCGTTTGCAAGCAACAAAACAGAATGTTATCAGATTCTGAAATAGATGGCTTTGTAATTGAACAGAAATATATATGGACTCGTACACAGCTTGGACAATCATATTGGAATCGCTTAGCGGCTCGTCCAATATGATTGTCTAAGCTTGTACTCGTGCAATTATGTATTCGTATTGTACAGAACACTGTTAAATAAATAACTCGTAAAAATAACCAAATATGACCACACCTGATATAATTCGTATTAGCATGTGAAACTATGAAACAACCTTTCTCTAGTAAAGTCTTGTTTCAATGATATTAAAATGTTACAAAATTACAGAAGGTGCTAAACTCAGATATGTACTTAAACCATGAGCTTAAACAAAATAGTGGTCATGACATTTATTTTGCGAATAGACTTAGTCTTCATTACATTTGCTTTGCGAATAAAATTGGATCTTCCAATCCCAGTACAGGAATGGCGTATTTCTTTGTTTCATTACACTTTATGTCTGATGCGTTCTGATGAGTAATCGGCAGATTTGTTCTTTTGTTTGAAGACCTTCGAGAGAAGGAAATTAATGTCGGGAGAATTTGCTGTGCATTATAAATGCATTATCGTCATATATTAGTAGTTAATAACAAAGACAGCGGGAGGGGTTTCATGTTTTTTAAACGTTAATCACACTCACTGTAGTTCGTGTTTAGGTAAAGCAAATATCTAGTTGCTAAGGACTCATAGAAAATATGTTTTCCATTACAGTATTTGTAGGAAGGCTGGAATAACTGGAATAATTATTTCTTCTGATGTTGCTATTATGTCAATATTGGTACCAAATATTAGTTATTATAAAAATAACCGATAAAAAATAGAAGAAAACAAAGTGCACACTTTGTTATGCAACTGAGTGTGTATATGAGAAAGACGTCTGTTATCAAAAGCGTATTAGAACCTTTGACGAGAAGTATAAACATGGCTTTTGACAAGAGAATTTAGGAATCCAATATTAATATTCATGTAGGATAGGAATATCCCACCCGAGGGTCAGACATCTACTCAGGGACGAGGCTTTGGAGATCTGTAGATCTGTTTGTTGTTAATCGTAGTCCCTTTTTATAGTGTTGTGAATGATCAAAAGCTGTAAGGTGATTTTATACATTTTGACCTTAGTTTTATGAGAACTTATATATGAATTCATACTTAGACGATTACACATTTATCAATTAGACTTATGAATCGCTGGGTTTAAGTAACATACATACCAAAATTACGGAATCTTGTAAGGGACATTGTGTTTATCTGTATGGAGTCACGTGAAAGACTTGCAATAAATGTCGTCAAAATCCTTAAATATTATTTTGAAGATTATTGAAAAAAGCCACAGTAATAAAAAAGTAAATTATCGCATGTTGTTCGCTCTGGAAAATTATTGAAAAAGAGGAGATACAGTGATGTCGCAAGGATTTTAATGCATCTTTATCGGCATTGATAAAAAAAGATAATGCTATGAAAATAAATGCAATAGGGAACTGTCCTACATTGCAATTTCCCATAACTCCTACACAACCAGAAAATCTGCTTCATTTACCTGCCTACACTGACATTTCCCATAACTCATACACTACCAGATAATCTACTTCATTTACCTGCCTACACTGAAATTTCCCAAAATTCCTACACTACCAGATAATCTACTTTATTTACCCGCCTACACTGACATTTCCCATATCTCCTACACTACCAGATAATCTACTTCATTTACCTGCCTACACTGAAATTTCTCAAAATTCCTACACTACAAGATAATCTACTTTCATTTCCCATAATGCCTATACTATCACCTATGAATCTACTTCATTTACCTGTTCTACAGTGCCATCTCCCATATTTCCTACATTACCTTACAATCTAATCCATTTATTATTTCATAAATCGTCACGTATCATATAACCCAACCATGTACCTGCCATACGCTACTTTATCCATTATCTCATAAACTACCTAAAAATCAAATCCATTTTCTAATCGATAGACCATTACGTACCATATAGACTGGGCACCTCGGATACTTCGGATATATACATTTCAAGTGAGGAAGCCTGCCAGCTGGCTTGCGGTAAGTCGGTGGTTCTACCGGGATGCTACATGTATCTGTGCCTGAAATAGTGTACAGAGGTCCCCCAGGGTCTTCCTCCACCTTGTATGGGTTGGACGTCGCGATATGACTGAAATAATGTTAAAGCGACGTTAAATTCCTCATAAACAAACAAACAAACAAATATACATCATTTACCTATCCTACACTGCCATATCCGATAACCACATCATTACCATATAATCTACTCCATTTAGTTTAAACTTATTTATTTTAGCTCGATTATGTTGAAAGCCTACGGCTTGTAGAAACACTTTCGAGTCCGTTTCCTGGGTAGAACCAGTACTTGGTGTCTACTCCATTTACATACCCTACACCGCCATACCCGATATCTCCTACGTAACCACATACTCTACCCCCTTACTTGACCTACAATGCCATTTTCAATATATCATACACTACCATATAATCTTCTTCACTTAACTGTCCTACACTCTCATATGCAACATATCCTACACTATCCTGTAATATACTTTACATGCCTGCCCTTCACTGCCATTTCAAAAACAGTATATTCTACGCTATCAGACGAACTTAGTCAATTACCTGCCCTACACTTCCATATTCCAATCACTTCTACACGGCCATAAACGTTTCTCCATTAAGCTGTCCTTCACAGCGCTGTAAGTTCGAATACCGGTCTGGGCACTTCAGATTTTTCAAGTGAGGAAGCCTTCCAGCTGGACGTTGCGATATGACTGAAATACTGTTAAAGTGACGTTAAATTCCAAACAAACTCATTTACCTACCTCACACTGTCATATCCAATAACTCCTGTTTATACCTACATAAAGTGCAAGAGTTATTCGGACTATATAACTAACATTGTAGTAAATAACATGTTGGGCCAAACATTACTTTTATATTTATTCATTGTTGATTTAAGGCACAACTGGAAGGTATTTCTGTCACTATACATTCTGCCAGTGAAAAGAATACAAAAGTATCGTTTCTTTAGGTTTACATGTGCTGACAGAAATGTAGTGTATGTCAAGGAAAGGTCCGGTATAAACGAAATCAGAATAAATCGAGTCAAACGGAATGATGTTATCAATCTCCTCCACAGAGTTGTCGTTCTTTCAGACGGAAAACAAAATTGAATGAGCCGGAAGTGTGAGTGTGATGTTACACCGCACGACCGCTACCCAGAAAGGAGATTTCCAGCTGGTACAGTGTATTAGCAGGGAAAGATATACGTATCTTTGCCGACATGCGATATCGTCTGTCAGAATAGAGGAGTGATTTGTTAATAATAATAATAATAATAAGCAGATATTTAAAACTTGGTACGTGTTTTGTTTATCAAGATGTACATTGTAAAACAAATGGTATAAACGTTTGGGCGTGTGTTGTGTTTTAAATGTTGTACACGACGTTCAAACGACCATGATGAGGGCCTGATGTAAACAAATAAATGTCGTTATGTGAAATAAAGTTAGCTTAGCGATTTTATGGAATATTTTCCTCAGATAAAAACAGTCTTACTCAAAACTAGATACACGTTCTACATTAGTTAACATAAAACCTGTAGGTTCTGAAAACAATTATACTAATTATAAAATTCGAACGCCGCGGCTCGTATGTTCTACCACACAATGTTTTTTCGTTTAACTAAACTGTATACCCAGTTGCATTTAGCCTAGCGTATTGTCTAATATCTTACCTGTTTAATGTGATTAAGCTTATATCTCCTACTTTATCTGTTACGCTCCTTACGATATTTGTCATGGCATGTCGAATATCTCTTTCCATCTAATTCCTCTCTGTCAAAAGCTTTATCTATTTTCTTACCTAAGTACTGATTCTATCCAGGAAGCAGACAAAGACGTGTTTCAATAAGCCATAACTCTGTCCACACAATGTAAGTAAGGCAAATAAGTATAAACTGACTTCACAATGGTGTTTGACAATTTCTTCAAGCATCAATATAAATAAGCGTCCTGCATGATCGTTCGAAGAGTATTCTAACATCCGTTTGGCAATAATGTAAGGTGTTAAGATGTCCGTAAAACGAACACTCCTGCTTTGCAAAGCATGCCGTGTCAAGAAAAACACATTTAACTGAACAATATGCAATGCTTTTACTTCGAGCCGTTTTGTTTTTTGTTGTTAATTTTAACTGAGTATTCACTCTTATAACAATCATTTTCAATTGTTACTCTTACTAATGCTGACAGCATTATTACAAGACGTGTTCAGAAATTTCCCATTGGAGCAAAGGTGAGATAAACAGCTGCATTGTTATCCATCACTTGGGCCATCGTCACTTCTTAAATGTCAGTGGCTTTCTGGAAATCATTGAAACCCTTCAATAACAAATGTTGTACACATGTTGCCTTTTCTTTCAAACTGAGTTTAGTAGGAATGTTGCTAGTTTCTTTTACATATGTTATTAGATACAGATTACGGGATTAATGAACATGTCCGGATAGCGCAGTGGCTCTCGCTTCTCACCAATGCAACCCCGGTGCGATTCCCGGCCAGGGCTGGTATGTGAGAGGGTTCTGTAGTGGTCTCCCGTTCGGACACGTAGGTTTTCCCCGGGTACTTCGGTTTCCTCCAACAATAAAACCACAAAAACGCCTCCAACCGCGCCAACGAGAGGGATTAATTAATATAAGTTGTAAGAACTTGTTTCGCAATCGTTGTAAAATAAATAAAGTTTAATGAACACGTGTAAGTAAAATGACCGCCATACCATTATTGAGATATTAACTAGGAATATATTAATCATATATGTAAAACATGGTTTCAAACTGAAATATGTTAGTATACATTCAGAAATTGAGACTCTCCTTGACATGTATGATCTACGTTACTGCTCAGTGTAAGGAAGAAACTAGGTGTTGTCTGTTGTCGTGTATGTCAAACACAACATATACGATAACTACTATTGAATATTGCAAAACTGTATGTGCATAAAGAGATAGAGACGCTGCCATCTTAGTTTTGTTTCTGCTTTTTGGTCGTTTCACGTCTCCTGCAGTAATGATTCATGTTCCTGGGTATCCTTAATCGTACTAACCAGTATATCCTTAAAACTAACCACTTTCAGCGGTTTTATATACAAAATAAGAGTCAGACAGTTTTATGCGTTTTGTTTAATTTACAAAAACAGTACATTGGTAACTATCTGTAATCACAACTCAAGGTGATTGACGCGATATAAACTACCTTTTTATACTGCCTTATCTAAGAGAGAGAGAGAGAAACAGACAGACAGAGAGAGAAAGAGGGGGGGAAGGATAAATAAATGTTAAATAATAAGCTATTATGGCGTTATTATCCGGTTTATCACGAGATTTTGTTTTTGCGGTAATAAAAGTACTCGCAATATAACATTATTACTGTGATGTATCAATATGACTGAATTTCTAAGAAAGCAATTTCGTTTTAATGCATAGTTAACCATTAGTCACGCGACATAACGCAGCGTTATTTTCTTTTAACGACTGTTTCAATGTGGTTAACATTACTAAACAGTCACATATATATTAATCATTCTTTAATTCGAAATTTACTTCAGGGAAAACATGCAGAAAGTTAAGTGTTCATTTATTTCTTTAAAAAGGAATTTCTGAGACCTGCAACAATGCGTTTTTATTTATCCGTAATGAATTAATAAGCTAGTCTGGCGTGAATGTATCTAAATTAAACAGGGTGTTTAAATCTACTAATGTTTGAGTTATAATACTTACAGTTTCTCTGTTACATAGTCTCACAATTGTGCACTTTTGTTTGTTTGTTTTGTTTGTTTATTTGGATTTTAACGTCGCTTTAACAGTAGTTCAGTCATATCGCGACGTCCAGCTCTGTACACTATTACAGGCACACAGTGCACTCGGGTAGAACCACCGACCTACCACAAGCCAGCTGGAAGGCTTCCTCACTTGAAAAATTCGAAGTACCCAGACGGGGATTCGAACACACAGAGGTGAGGGGCTGAGATAATGCATATCAACGATTATAACCACTCGGCCACGGAGGCCCCCTTGTGCGCTTTTAGTTTATTATATCAGCTTTTTTACATTTACAATGATAAACCATCACACTATAACCCTTAGCCTGCTGAAAAAAATGTCGTCTGCTTAAACTGTCGTCTGCCTGGATTTTAAAATTCATTAGAATCGCCCAGTATTTGGAGAAACAATTGGCCGAGTGTTTAGCAGCTTGGACCCTGATTAGACGCCGAGTCACTCGCTCGGCGTCTAATCTGGATCAAAGCTGTTTGCAAATTCTATCACGGTCGCCCTTAGCAGGCTAAAGGTTAAACTGGACATAAGAATGTACTGTACGAAAACGCAATAATATATGACTGACAAATCGTGTGAAAGCTCTATATGTGTTTGAAATTTCATTCATAGATATTTAACAATCGTAATTGACCTTGTAATTAACCACTCGTAAGTTAACTCATATATTTAATGACCAATCTGATCTTAGCATATATACGTGTGCTCAAGGCTATCTAGTAGCTATCCAACTATTAAATAAAATATTCAAAATACCATAGGTCAAACCTATGAATAAAGAAAGACATTTACGATGGCGTACGATACTTTTCAATTGCTCTTCAAGATAAATTAAAGTATATCCCAAAAATTCGCGCAGTTTTATTAATCCCTTCACTAGCTTCACTGCCTTACCACTAGTTTAAGTCATATGCAAATAGCTTGGATCCAGATGATTTGTTTGATTTACGTCACTTTCTGCCAGCTAGGGCTAATGGACGTCCAAGAGAGAGGGAAGAGGAAACACAGAACTCTTCTGTAGAGAAATATGGTTCTTTAACGTGCCAAATGTATAGCACTGATACACGTGGGGCTGAATCCCGGCCGGTCACTTTATCCTGACACCGACAAACCAGTCGTAATGCTAACCCTAAATCCTGAGCGACAAGGACGGAAGCCATCGAACCCGCGGCCTCCCGCACCGAAAGTGGACGCTCTACCACTTGAGCTAACCGGGCGGTGGATCCGGATGAGACGCCGAGTAACTCGGTGTCTCATCCGAATTTCAGCTGTTTGACACTCAGCCAACTGTTTTGCCAAAAACTAGTGAATCTGTAAAGTTAAAAAAATGAGGCAGACGAAATATTGCGCATGCTCGGTTGTGAAAATGTTAACTTTGATTGAAACATCAAAAGTACTTTCGCATTTTTCAGCAGAGGTTTACATTTTACACCGGCATTAAAATTTGTCTATAAAGATATACTTCAAAGAAGGTATATGAGGGCAATTTAATATTTGTTTACTCTTATTCCAGTTTTTATTTGTACGATACTGATTTGACATGGGTTATGCTTTAACAAAACCTATAAAATGCTTGATTATTTCTTGTTAAAGAACTACTAAGAGAGATTCCTGTGATATTAGCTTGGCGGTGTTATTATATGCATATTTGAAGAGGAAAGGAACAATAAATCTATTTCTTGTAGTATTTGATGGAATAATTCAGTAAACAAATTTAATGGAGTTTA
>JAULCC010179337.1:0-13121 GCA_032358795.1 Nuttallia obscurata
TCAACGTCTATAACCACTCGGCCACGGAGGCCCCTAAATACTTATTCTACGTTTCCAATAAAACATACTAGTATCGCAATTAAATATATTTCTCTGACACATGAGAATGTCATATGCGTCTGTGATTTAAATGATTTATCATTCGATAGATGATAGACACATACCAATTCATAGATGAAATACCAGTGTGAATATATCAGGATAATTTCATGATACAGTGTTTATAGGGTACAATATAAAATAATAATTTGTTCCATATTTCCTAATAAGCAGTCGTCTCAATCTTATGCTTATTGACCAATCCCCTAAGCCATTAATATTTGTTTCGAGAAAGTTAAGACGTTATGTTATCAAGCTGAAACTATCGAAAGAAAAGCCATGCATTATGACATGGGTTTGAACAATCGTCAAAGTTCACGTCGTGCTTTTGTATTTAAGCATGTAGGACAATTTGAAAATGGCATGCAATTCCATCAAATTTATATGTACGAAGTTGTTATTGTTATAAATCAATATGTGTTTATATTATAATTACATAGTAAAATAAACAGTTAAATCAATCCCCACAAGAAACCAGACAGCAAAAACAACAGCTAAATCTCTATACAATGAATTTATTGTTCTTTTTGGTATTCCAACTCGCTTACACTCTGACCAGGGTGCTAACTTTGAGAGTGAAACTATAGCAGAATAATGTAGAATATTGAATATCAAAAAGTCACATACGACTCCATATCATCCTCAAGGAAATGCTGGACCTGAGCGATTTAACCGAACACTCTTAAGTATGTTAGGGACTCTAGAAAAAGAAAAGAAATGTGACTGGAAAAAGTATGTAAACTCATTAGTGTACGCTTACAGTTGCACACCACATGAAACAACTCGCGTGTTTCCTTATGAATTACCTTTTGGATGAAAACAAAATTTACCAGTTGATACAATGTTTGAAAAGGCCAAAGAAGAATCTACAAGTAAAATTACATCAGAATACATAGAAGATTTACAAGAAAGAATGACAAAGACTCATGAAATTTTTCAAAAGTATACTGAGAGATCAAAGAAAAAACAGAAGGGTCATTATGATAAAAGATCGAAACCAGTGCATATATCAACCGGAGACAGAGTTCTTGTCAAGAAGCTTTCCTTTGATGGAAAACCTAAACTTGCTGATATATATGAGACTGATGTGTATGTAGTTATTAGTCAGCCTAGACCAGACATACCAGTCTTCAAAGTAAAATCAGAAGAATCAGACAAAGAAAAAACCTTCATCGCAATCATTTACTCCGGATAGACCATCTGGAGAATACAGAAGAATTGGATGAAGAAGGAATAATTGAGGAAAACCAGATTGGAGAGACTGCATCAAAGAGAGAGTTGGATGAAATAGAAAATAATACAAAGGATGATATCATCGGTATAACAGAAGAAAGTAGTGATGAAGATTGTGATACAGTTGATGATAATGAAGGGTATGGATATGCTGATAGAACATTCCAATATGGGGTTGCACCATAAACCTAGCATTGTCACAAACAAAGAAGCAACTATTAACTCGACAGATGTCAAAGTAGACAAAGATGCAGTTGAATCAGAAGAATTACGGCATGAAGATGCAGTTGAAACAGAAGTAAGGCAGGAAGTTGCAGCTAAAATAGATAGTGCCACAGTTGATCATAGAGAGTCTGAGGTTGATAAAACTGATTGCAGGGATGAAAATGTTCAACATTTTCATACAGATCAACGAACATTAACTAGAGGAGAGGCTGAAGAAAATGTACCTGTGACATTACAGCAGAAGGATGGTGAATCAGAGGCCTCTGTGGATACAATACCAGAAGACAGAGGTAAGAGAGAAGAGAAAGAAGTATCTGTTGAAAGGATAGAAGCTGAAGAAGAGAATGTGGCCGAGGGAAGGGATGCGTCGGAAACAGTGAGAAAAAAACCGGTCCCCCCTCCAAGGCCACCGAGGAGATCCGCAAGACCAAAGAAGCCTCCAGATAGATATGGTGATTTTGTCACATACCAGATGGCTAATGCACCTGTAGACAGATAATTACAAAATTTTCAATCATTCATGAATTCTGGAATTCTTAATGAGATAGATAGTGATATGGCTCACACTTTAATTGAAGCAGTTATGAAGTAAGGGTTATTTATATGGTTGTCATGGTTTGTGTTTGTTTTTAAATGTAATGTCATGTGAATAAATGGTAATTGTCAATCTTGTCTTTTCCCTTATTATTTAACCTGTGAGGCACAGTTTCTCTCGCTGGGGGAGAAAAAGGGAGATGTTTTTGTAGAAAGCATAAATTGGAATAAGACTTTCAGTTAGTATGCTTGTTTGTGACCTAAATACGGTGGATACAATTGAATCAGTGATTGAATTTGTATTAATATAGCACAAATGGCACAAAAGGGAGCTTTTGTGGCATAGAAATACCTGAGTGTATTAGAAATATAAATAAAATGTGAAATGCAGGTTAATATTTAAAGGTTAGAATGGGATAGAATTTTAAATTTTTTGCTGTTTATTTTTTTGGAGTTTTAGTAGACGACGGTTTACTATTGACTACATTTGACAGATAGACTCAGAAATTTGACTGTTTTTGAGGATGACTAACTTTAGTTCATATTGTGCTTTTATTTTTGATCATTTGTCTTGGTTGGTATCAGGAGCTTGTATTTTCTGGATAATTTATTGGCCAAGTTTGAAAACTTTCTGGTTTTTTTTATTACGGGTCGTAATTTTTTAAAGTAGGTGAGTATGTAACCATGTCAAGTTTTACAGACCTTAGGCCCTTCAGGACTTTGATTCATATTGTGTTCTTCGTATTGGGCTTGTTCGGATTTTATTGTTGGTATGGATGGATGACATCAGCTTTGCGCACGAAGTTAGACAGGCTAGTCAGATGCCATATTGAAACTGAACAGTCAACATCGATATCAAAGGACATTTGTCATGTTTTAATGGTTAGTATTGGTCCGAAATTGTTGTGTTTTTAGTGGTCTTCTCTGTGGAAAGCTGAAACGTATTTTCGGTAGCTTTATGCATATGTATTTAGAAGGCGTGTACTCGCGACCTGTGTATTCGCGGTTTGTCGAAACGAAATGAAATTGCAGCTTCTGCTCCAACCTTCCACGTAACTCTTTTTACTTGCATGTGGTATGGTTTATTACAGAATTAACTTCACGGGAGAGCCAGTAGTTAAGAGCTGAGACGGATTGAGAGTTTAGGTGTGGCCGTGTCCAGTTCTATGAAATTGGTAAGCGTCAAATTGTTATTTGTTAAAGCCATGGTATATATATATTTGACTGATATAACCCCGAGGTTCTCTAACGTGAATTTCAGTTCCTACAAGAAATTCGGGACGAATTTCAAGCTAGTAGGGGAGTATGTCACAGTGTATCGATACCTATAGAGGTGAGTTGGGTTGGCAGTGACGGTCGGATAGCTCAGTCGGTAGAGCGTCGGTACGGTAAACCGAAGGCCCTGGGTTCGAGCCCCGGTGTCGGCTGCAACTTTTCTCACCTGATTACAATATATTCTTACAAAGCATCACCGAGAAAAAAACACAGTTCCTTGAAGTTACTCAGCAGATATTCATTGAAGAAAGTGTTTTGACACGTATATTGACAATACAATATATTGACATAACTTAAGATGGCTATGCTACAATTTCGTTTACCTGTATGTATCTCATCAACCAACATTCCAAACTTTGTCTTCCTTCAAACCTGAAACATGGATAGAAGATGAATGTTCGCTGGTATACCGTCCCTTGTCATTAAGACAACTATTTTGTATGATGATTGGATCGGATACCTCTGGATTGACAAATGAAGTGTTACAACTTCATTTCTGAAAACTCGTTGTTCAGTAAATAATAGTTCCTAAGACATATCCTGCGTTTGGTAGACAATGTGAAACAGCAAACTACTTTATCAAATAATTGAAGTAAAACAACCTGTCAGCACATATATCAATTGCAAGGTCAATGGAAGTTAATGTCATTTTTGAATGATGTAAATACACCAGAACTGCATAAATATTATCTTTTTGATGTACAGAACTCTACATTTTGCATTAAATCACTAAATATCTAAAATACTGCATCATGGTTCTTTGATCACCGTTTGTTTTAAATGCAATGCATTTCCGGGCATCTATATAATATGCATTCTCTAGGTTGACTAGGTTTTTTAAGATTAGCTGAAAAAACACCCTTATTTTTACAGTTGTTTAGTATAGTAAAAAGTCATTTTCAAAAACAGATTTATAACGTTCCGACATATCTATATATTATTTTCTAAAAACTATGATTTCAGAAAAATTGTTCTTAATTCAGATATTCATTATCTACTAATATAATATATAAATGTTCACATTATATACCAAATAATGTTGAAAATGTTTTATATCTTTTTTTTTGTTTAAATTTGCTTGCAACCGTTATATAAGATTATCAAATATTTGTGAAATTAGTTTTCTAACATAGCTAAGGAAGAAGATCGTCAGTGATTTTTTTTCAACGTCGGAAAAATCAAAGCCAATGTTATCTCTTCGTTTCATAATAAAGCAATCGACTAAGAAGTTTAACATGTTGCCGTGCCCGCTTGGTTGAAAATCAGATTATATGTTTGTGTCATTTTTGAAGATCAATTTCATTATCAAAACATCATATAGTAATGTGCAATTAGAACGAACCTTGAAACGTCTGTAATAGAGCTTATAAAATATCGTGTGTATGATTTTCTGAATTTTGTTAAAGTTTAATTGTATTACTGCAGGATTGTAACTAAACAAGTCACCATCACCATTCGCATCCTCCGACGGAACCAAGAAACATTAAAACAATTTACCACTGCTGGGGCTAATGCTGAGATAGATACCAATAATTATCACTTCGGAATTCATAAAGGCCATAAAGTGCTCTGTATCGTCGGTCAGTGCTTAGGAATCGTCTAGATCTGGACAATTTTGTGATCAGTACTTATCAGCCCCGATTGCGAGATTTTGATTAGGTTATATCAACTACCCTGATGCAATTTATGGAAGACAAGCAAACTGAATACCCCAGTTTAATGTTTTATTTATAGTTTATTTGTCGTTTAGATATTGTAAGTTTAATCAAATCCAAAGCACTGATACAATAATCTAATCACAATCAGTTGTTCCTGTTTCTATTATAAGAAATGTAATGTGTTACAAAAGATGCTCCATAAACATCGATCCCGATTAGATATATCATGTTTTAATTAATCCACCTTTATCTCCCCCCTCCCCTACCGCATCCCTATGCTGCCAAGCCTCTGAAAACCTGGCTTCAATGTCGAATTTATAATTCAGCACTTTAGAACAGTTTATCATAGAACTAGTCGTTAACATCGTTTTGCTTTATAAAAACCTAATTTTATGTTGCACCGGATATCATGCAATTGTAATCAAGAAGTGATGATTGAAAAAACTCTTATTATTAAATATATATAGCCCCTTTATTGAGTGTATTTTATGCATCCCCTAAGTGTTATGTATGTATGTGTACAGCTGGCTTGCGTTAGGTCGGTGGTTCTACCCAGGTGCGCTCTGTGCCTTAAATAGTGTACATAGGTCCCGGGGGTGGGGTTCTTCCTCCTCCTGTAATGAGATAGACGTCGTTTTATGACTGAGATACTGCTAAAGTGACGTTAAATTGTCAATAAACAAACAAACATTAAGTGTACTTTATAAACCCTTTAAGTGTAATGTCTGTATCCCGTCTTTCTATATATCCCCTTAAGTGCAATTTAAACTTCACGTTCTTGTAGTTTATGTAAAACTTAGGTATTATTAATGTATCGTTTAAGTTTTGTTCAAATGTAATTCATGTTATATTCCGCTTAAATAAAAGTTAGGTTTTGTGCAAAAAAGCTTTGCGTCGAATGGTATCCCGTACAATGATCTACAACACATTGACACCCCTAACGTGTTTACCGACTGAAATGTTACCCATTTGCTAGTTATTACAGGTTTGTTCTTATATGATTATGCCGGTTTTGATAGTGAAATACATTCTCCACGGAAAGCTTAGCCATAAGTATTTGCATTAAAAGTTGTACGTGACACGAGAACGTCTATTGACACTCCTTCTTTAATTGAATTGTTTATAATGAACTAGTACAGAAACGCTAAAGTTGTAAAGAAATAAAGTTCAATGGACATTTTAGACGTCGTAACTAAAAGGAGGTTTAGTTCAATGCAACTCAATAGTTTTTACAAGCTTCGTAAATGCTGTAGCTACCACATTAATTTTGTAATATGAAGACATCCGACTGTTACTGCTAGCAAATAACAAACAATTTCATGAACAACTATTATATTGAAAGCCGTTTTTCCATTTTGTCTTTGAAAATGTAAAGTATCTGTTATAAAAATGATGTATCCCATTGATTTTGGGATTTGTGCATGTGTCAATAAATTGTTGAAATGTAAATTAAAATGTTTCTCCTAGTTTTGTTAGTTCATGAAAGCCGGTTGTTGCTTATAGTTTTTTAAATACAAAGAAATCTGGATGCTGCTATTAGTTTTGAAATCCAGGAAGTCCGGCTGTTCCTACTAGTTTTGCAAAAGTCAGGACATCCGGCTGTTGCTACTATTTTGTAAAATTAGAACACCCGGCTGTTGCTACTAGTTTGTAAACTCAGGAAATCCGACCGTTGCCACTAGTTTTTTAAAATCAGGATATCCAGTTGTTGCTCCTAGTTTTATTATTTCAGGAAATACGACCGTTGCTTCTAGTTTTGTAAAATCAGGACATCCGGCCGTTGCTTCTAGTTTTAAAATTCAGGAAATGCGGCTGTTCCTACTAGTTTTGCAAAAATCAGGACATCCGGCTGTTTCTACTTGTTTGTAAATTCCAGACATCCGGCCGTTGTTACTAGTTATGTAAATTTAAGACATCCGAATGTTGCTACTAGTTATGTAAATTCAGGATATCCGGCCGTTGCTACTAAGTTTGTGAATTCTTAACATATGCTACCCTGGTAACTAGTTTCTTAAACAAATGATTCTCATATGGTTTTTATGATAGCTAAGTCCACGTTAAATTATATATACTCATTAAATATATTTACATAATCATTTACTGTTTGTTGATAAAGCCGTTTCGCAGATCGTTTGATTTCTCGTTTAATAACCGCCTAAACTCTTTCTCTAAAAGCCCAAGAGCCCGGAAAAAAAACGTCACCGAAATCAGAAGACCCCAGTTCATTGAACACTTTTCCGTATATACCCTTTTTCCTAAACAATGAAGAGTGAATAACTAAAGCCAATTCATGTGACGAACGCAAAAATGACCTAACGCGATGATATCCTAATCGTTGAGCAATTGAAGACACAGATATAATACTAGGCTGGCCGTTGACATACATATATTCATGGTGAACGAAGTCCAATACTCTCTTAATAGTTACTTCCTAGAAGATCCAATGAGCCTGTAGCTTGAAGTTTAGTTTTCTTTAAATTTATAACATAAGAGACAGTTACATGACAATTGCCAAATAACATTATATCATGGGTTAAGCTCTAGGATCCAAACTGTCAATCATCATAGATAAGGAAATGCTAAAAATATTGAATAAAAAATGATGTTCAAAGTTGTCACATAACAATGTCAAGTACAAGAGTTGAACGGGGTACTGCAAATGACGTTTGAGTTTTAATCAAACAAACATAAACAGGAATATGACAAATTTTGTCCGAAATTAAGTCAATTTTCGCATCTGTTTAGCAGTGGCTTTTCTTGGAAAAGTTGGATTAATTTTCGGAAAACAACTGATGTAATTAGCAAATGCCGTAAATTGATACAACTTTCATTTAATATGGACACAATAAAAAGTTATCGCAAAGGAACTGAAAACAATGTTTATGTCATACAAAACAGTACGCGTTGTTGAAACCCTTTTGATATGTATAGATCATTTAATACTCTTTCTTGTAATCCAATCACCAACTATAAATGTTTAACTACGACTTATTCCAATTTAAATAACATTCAGGATGAAATTCGAAACTTTAACTTATCCGTAACTTTATCAAAGAAACATCCGCTTTAGCTTATTCAATAAAAACACGCCGTTTAGTTTTAAACTGCCAATTTGTTTATCGGGGTTCAACGTTACCGATACCAATACTACCACGACGCAACAATTGAGCTGAAGATTGACTTCCGAAATGTTTATACACATTCGTTATATATAATGATACCTTGAGGAAGATTCTGTTACCGCAGCGAACCGTTATTGAAGAGCCCTAATACCGATTTGTTCAATAACGGATGAGTACAACTACCACAGCGCACTATTTTCGGACCAATCAAACAATTACCAAAAGCATCAAACTACCGAGGCACACAACTCGTAGAGATAATCTAAGACAACACGTCTGAATTGTGGTAATTATTTAAATATTTTAGCCCTTTTTGGCTGAACGAGGTTGTCTTATATTTGCAAGGGTTTTGGGCTAGATCAGGTGTCACAAAGCTATAGACCTGATTTTGGCTCTAAATCTTATGAATCCTATTTTTAAATGTTTGTAATTTAGAACATAGATTTTGCTGAGTAAATGGCTATTTGTGACAAATGTTAAAGGGCTGAATTGATTTGGGCATTTCGGCTGCTTTCTAAAAGGCCCATTATTTCTATATATCTATCTCACTCTCTCTCTCATTGACTTTTTTTCTCTCATTCTCTCCCTCTCTTTTGATTTTATTATCTCATTATGTATCTTTTGTTCTTTTGTTAGCACAAATCCCGCATAATTCATCAAATATGGTGATCAAATGTTAAAATGTGTCAGGGGGCGGGCCTTTCATAAATTTTGGAAGAACTTGTAGCCCTACCCCATTTCTTGTACAAGAAGTTAAAATAGAATTATTTTTAAACTAGATAATTACGATATTTCCTGGCTAAATATATCAAAGTACATGCTGAAGTATGAAGTAGTGCAGAAGCGGGGATATCCCGCTACCGAAGCGACCCAGTAACACAGCGTACCATTTAGAAAACAATCGTATAATCAATGCTTTCCAATTTGGTGGAAGCGTCCCATTACCGAAACATCTCGCTATTGAAACGTTCCACTACCGCAGTTTTTCTGTTTTGTGGGCTAAGCGTCATTCATTGAAATATACCATGTTTCCGGAGAAATTGTACCATCACTGAAATAATCAAAGACTACCATTTGGTGGATGCGTCTCATCACCAAAGCGTCCTACTAATCTAGCTCACTGTATTTTGAAGAAGTCACACATTGTCGAAGAGCCGCATTATAGAATCGTAAAATGAAACATGCCTTTAGCCAAACTTCTGCAAGTGTTCGTGTTATTCTTAAATCAAGATTTGACTGTATAACATTTAGTAAAAATAATCAAATCCATTGTATAACAGGTGTCGGTCAACTATTGTTTCTCACTATTTAGCCTTTAGTTAAACAAAATCAACTGGCAGTTTTATGTTACCTTTATCTATACACTTTCACACTTTGTTTAGTAAAAATTGCATTAAATCCGCAAAATATTCTTGAATGACTATTCTTCAAATTCATTCACAAAACTTTCAGCTCCATCGTGTTTTTTTTTCTACTATCACTCAAAGTGTACAAATTGTCAATATCCATGGTACTACCCCTGTCTTAGCTGGTCTGGGTGCTTTCTGTCGTCAACCTCTAGTTGTGATAAGAAACAATCACAAAAATGGATCGAAATTACCAAAAATACATAAGTTGGAAATGTACAATGAAAACCTACCATACATAAACAGGTAACAATATAAGAACTTAAACAATGACATTCGTGTTTTAAATGCCTGCATCATCTCGTGCCAGCGTACCGAAAGTAATATCATATGTGAAAGACAAATACAGGGAGAGGAAGCTTCTGAAAGTTTGACAACATTTTCAGCTCTAATACAGAGAAGGTTAAGCAGTTCATTGCCCGCGAAGCCTTTAAGTCATGATCAAAAATGTTATGTCTGTGAAATCTTGTTTTTCTCACCAAATATTTGAACGTACCAATTGTAGGATTGTTCACATCCCATGAAATTTGATATCCGCATTCGTTAACACTTCTGTAATATTTCGGGCGTATTAAATCTATTTGCACAGAGCGATACGACGATAATGGAAGCATTAGTCTGTCGTCATAGAAGGATTTACTGAAACCGTAGATTGATGCTTATAGCGTTTGTAAATAAAGGCGTTACAGATGATGTTAAAACATAAATGTCAATTCAAAGAAAACATTGTATCAAAATGTTACATAGAATGATACATCCTTTCTTCTTTTATATAAAGTCGCTTCCAAAGAATAGCCAATTTAGTCGCTCATTTTAAAACGGTTAGAGCAGCGATGGGTTGGAAAAAATTGTTGTTATTTCTTCCGTTTTCACTAAAGATATGTTAGTCTGCCACGGAATTAAGAACACTTTTAAAAGTTGTAGTCTCAGTGCAATAAAGGATCAAGTGAATATAAACAAAACAGCCTTTTTCATTATTATATGAAACAAATGATAACAAGCGAATGGAATATGACAGTCGGTTTCTCACGTCAAATAACTTCTTTGACTATTTTAAAAGTTCAGTTTGTTAGAGGAGGAGTCCAGTAATGACAGCTTTATTTCAGCGACTGTCAGTTATACAATCTCTGTAGGTCTATTAAACTATGTAACGCCAACACAATAAGCCTCGGTAACATGTTCTTATTCTGTACTATATACCATGTTTGTGATGAGCTGGAGGCTCTTATGTCTAGAGAACTGACCTGGACATTTCAAACAGTTTTTAGTATACCTGTATGTCATTGATATACGTGATGAACATAAACAGAAATCAAACTCAATATTTATATCGACGTTTCGGCAAAGCAGCCTTTTTTCAAGATGTATCTTGCTTTAATTTGTAAGTGTTTCGTCATGATAGCAGGACATAACGATACCGTGAGTGGCAGTCGAGTCATATGTGACAATTGAAATGATACAATATGCTGATAAAAAGTGAACCTTACTGAAAATAACAGAAAAAATCAGTCTGTAATCAAATTCATATTAAATTTATGTTTGTGCTTTTTCATAAGTATATAGTTCAAAGGAGAAGCATTTTTTTTTGAAAATATTACGGAGTTGACCCATGACTCATAACATTTGCTTAAACATTTTCACGTGGTGTATTCATTCAGATATTTTCTTATACGATACGTTTTAAATATTAATTAGTTTATTACGAAACCCGGCTTTCCAAGATAGTAGTGAATAAATGAATATTGTAAAGTTTGTATCAATCGAACATTATTTGAAAAAAATGTTCCATTTGTTATTTTTTCATAATATAAGTCTGTTACCACTGGTCTATACAAATAAGGTAGGCTAGAAAGCATTGTTTTATGAAGGGCATTGTTAGATAGAGCGTCATCTCTGATAATTAACGCAAATTACACTAACAATCATTTTATGAGAAAAGGTATTGTGTTGAATGAATTCAGACAAATCTTCCTCACCAGGAAACTATTTGTGTAAATACTCCATTCGAGAAGAACAAATAAGTACATTTTTACAAGATATTACAAGCCATTGTTTATGTTAGGAATACATAATTCAGCACTAATGGAAGTTCAATGTGTTGACATTTTCCGATAGAAATATTGCTTCGTTAAGTGTTAAAGTCGTAGACACATTGTTGAGAACATACAACAATATTGTAATGCAATTGTAAAAGTATACTGATAAAATCATTATCAAACCATTAGGTCCTGTCAAACTTTGTGTATTGTAATTTGGATAAAACAATATTGAACCTAATTCTAATTACAGCCAAATCTTCTATTGAAATGTATCTAACCAACAATGCCAATTTACGTTTTGTACTTAACACATCAGGCAACTTCACCTTTCAAGGCGTAGTATAAGCAATAACAATAACGCAATCGTGTTTTATAATTTACTTAGTTTTAGTATTACGTTAATGGTTTTCATAGTACTGTTCATGCAATTTTCTAAGAACTTGTACCTAGCACATCACATACTATTTTCCAGGTAAATCTATGTTTCTTGTTATGTCTAAATTCCTATCAATGTATTTTCTAAGACTTAAGAAAGTTTCAAATAAACTCTGGATACACTATCAAAATGTAAAATTTATTGTGTCATTCATTTCACCACAATCTAAATAAATAAAATTAACATCAGTTATTTTATGTTCTTAAAAATAGCACTATTTTTATATATATTAATCTAATATATCAACAGGGAATTCAAAAACAACTTATGATATGTTGATGAATATAATACAGCCGTTGAAGGCATTTAACATGGAAAATGATTGGGAATTTCTAAGGTGTTAGTTATGATTAATTGTATTTTCAATACTCGACCTTGAGCTGAACTTTTATCTTAGAAATGACCAAACATAAACTAGACATACAAAATTGCTAATATACGATACACAGAATTACCAAATCAAATATTGATTTGGGAAAAGACTCTTTAAGATTACAATTGCAAATAAACTGATGCGTGTATTTTTCAAGGACGTTAAACTTTTGTTCTTTAAACGTGCTTGTAAGACAGAGTATATACCAAATTTCGAAAATACCGTTAGAACACATTTCAGAAATCATATTGTCACAAATTTTGAAGTTTTTATTACATATTCAGCGTATAAATAACATAAATAAATAGTTTGAATCAGCATGCATTGTACTTTGCCTGGTGTTTCGCTTATAACACATATTGTTTCATTCACTGCACAATGTCAGTTTGTTCTATCAATCTGATTGAAAGTTGATCTAACTTAACAAACACGACATACAAAATACAGAGGCAGATCTATAATAAATACACTTTTAAAACATGTAACTCTGTTATAGATATTGAACAAAAGAGCCGTGCTTAATAAATTCAATTCAAAGAACAAACTTGATTGTGTGGCAGTTGTTTTAAAATCGATTAATTTATTTGATAGACTTAATTTTGTAATCAAGTTTGATTGGTGTAGTGTAACTGCTAAAAGCTCTTGTAATAAAAGTTAGAACTTCTTAGATAATTGATGAAGTATGTTTGTCACAAATTATTCATGCATTTCGTTATGTTTA
>JAULCC010179448.1:0-13119 GCA_032358795.1 Nuttallia obscurata
AACTGTGTGAAGATAAAATGTGTGGTATAATTAACTGTGTGAAAATAACCGGTGCGGTACATAAACTTTGTGGATATTACTGTGTTATACATAAACTGTGTGGAGATAATCTGTTCGGTACATAAACTTTGTGGAGATAATCTGTTTGGTACATAATCTGTATGGAGATAATATGTGCCGTTAATAAACAGTGTGGAGATAATCTGTTTGGTAACACAAATTGTGTGAAGATAAACTGTGTCGTGTCATGAACTGTGTTGAGATAACCTGTATAGAAATATAAACTCTGTGGTCAATGTTAATTGTGTGGGGACATAAACTGTGTGAAGATAATATTGTAGTAAAAACAGCTATGTGTTAAATGTTACCTGTGCGATAACAAAAGATATGTGAGTGTATATCTCTAGGATCGAATGACTTGTAGTTTATTTAGATGTGTTTATATACATGTAGTACTATGTTGACTATATATTTGGGTCCATTTAATTAAAAATAAGAATTCTACAGATCACAATCATTTTTTTGTGACATCGGTCTCTAACCATATGCCTGCTAAGGGCGACCGTGATAGAATTCGCAAAAAACTTGGATCCAGATAAGACGCAGATTATCAGGATCCATGCTGTTAGAAACTCGGCCAAATGTTTCTCCAAATATTAAGCGATTCTGATGAATTTTAAAATCTAGGCAGACGACAATTTAAGCAGACGACATTTTGTTCTGCAGGCTAAAGGTTAAACCATTGCACCGTTATAAACAACTAAAATCACAAATACTAACAGATGCATTAACACTTCTGTTTGCTAACCTCACAACGTTTTACAAAGTTTGTTAAGTGGTCCAAGTATTTTCAATATTGCAATGCTGACTTCGAAAACCACACATTTCGACCTCTAAGCCGTGTTTATTTAGTAATAGATAAGTCTTGGATATTCATCATGGAAATAAACAAACATACTTTATGGCTCAATTGATGGATTTGATGTGCCACAGTAATCGTCCCACAATGTATCGTTTATCGCTTTTAGCATCTGGATATGAGGATTTGATCATTCTATTGATTATTTTAATGTTTCCACGAGGAATGCTAGATAAGTTCATGTATTGACTGTAAAAATTTTTTCCTGTAAGGAGTATGAGCTCATAGTTTAGGACTTTATCTAGTTTTTGTTTTTTTGTACTTGCAATTTACCATGACCAGCTTACAAACGCCCAGTGAAGAAAGGACTGTGTGCAGCCGATATTGGAGCCAATGTTGGCCCGATATAGAACGATATCGGGCCGACATAGGGCCGATATGAAATTTTAGCTGGGCTGTGATGTTATGATTCTTTTCATTGGTGGCTATAAATAACTATTTAGTATGATAGTTAATTCATTTGACGTACGGTGATGTTAATAATTCTATTTATCTTTGCTACTGAAATAATTCATATGAAACTTTAACAATTGATATGATACTTAAATAATAAAGTATCATATCCTGTTTGTGCACGTGGCGTATTAGAGAATCTGGCCAATTCATTATTTCAGTCTATACTTTAAGTGCTCTCTCCTTACATAACTGAAAAGGAAAGCTACCGAACCCATCAATGTTTTGCAATATAAGGTGATTGTTGTTTTACGCCTAAAATACTTCAAAAAGTTAATATCAGTTTTGTCATTCTTTATTGTCGTAAATCTGAAGATTTCAGTACTGTACATAAGGAAAGGAACAGCCATTTTGTCGAAAAGAAAACTTAATTTGAACAGTCGACATAACCAATCGTTCAGGCAAATTGACGTGTCGCATGAATAACAATAAAATCCATTATTTGCTTGTCATTTGTTTGTTATACACAGCTTGATACATGAAGTAAATGTTAAAATGAGAAATTGTTCAAAGAAAGGTTTGAATTTGAAATTGAACTTATCTTTTACATATCCAGCTGAAACAAATTAAATACTTTATGAGGTTTCGAAGTAGAATTGAAATACTGCTAGGTAAGGGCGGCTTTGGTACAACAAAGCTAGTCGGGTGGAAATGTACACTTTGTAACGGCATTATTATGGACGCGTATGTCATTATTTTATAATGTTAATAAATGGGAAACTCGAGAACAAAATTTATAGTGTGAGTATTAATAAAGTTCCTAATATTTTGATTGTTAAAACTTTTATGTCAACAAAAAACAAGCATAAAGTTGAAAGAACCATCCATACTCTTAAAAGAAATATCGAGTAAATTCTTAGTGCTTTTTGTACGAATATGATTATTAATATTCAATGCCTCTTCCTTTCTCTAATCAATATTCTTTTCTTTATAATAATCAATGAATGCAAAATGTTATGTTTGTGTATATGTACCGTGTATGTGTGTTTATTTTAGTTTAAGTATATTTTATTTCCAAACATTTACAGAAATGGGGTGGCCACAAGTTTTCACATTGGATTCGACCCTCTCCCTACATTTCATACATAAATATCATTTAATAGCAATGGCTTCTGAAAACACACATAATATCTATATATACATTTTTGCGAATTTAAACGAATGTGCGAAAACAAAAGAGATAAATAAAAAACAGAGAGAAAGAAGATGAAGAAGAAGAAGAAAAAGAAAGAGAGTTGCTAAATAATCTCACAACTTATTCGTGTAGTTAGTGATCGCTTGTCAGGACAACATGTCGACAGTAGGACCATAATGTATTAACAAATTATGAGGTGAAACGTTTGGTGTCTTTACTGAACAGCATCTACAATAATTGTGTTTTTATCACTTATTATACTATCTAATCCAAATAAAAGTAAGTTAGTATTTAGTGGGTGAAACATTGTCGTATTAGTAAATAAAGTAATCCTTTCGCGCGATAAACTTTGGCATACAAAGAAATAATGATCAGCAGTTTCTACTTGGTTACAGTAGGTACAATATGGATTTTCATCTACGAGAAAGAGATGAAAGAATACAAGATTTGAGCATCATTTCCGTCCTGGTGACAGGAATAGATATATGTTTGATTTCTTAATTCATAGTTAGTGCTGTCGGCTCAGTTTTGCGAAAAAGTGCACTTAATTAAGCCGGTATTGAGTGTATTTATACATGAGACATAGTTTCTTGCTTTCACGGCGAGTTTTAAGCGATTCCAAACCACTCTCATGGTAACGATTTTCTAAAGAAACTGAGTGGGTTAAGCCTGTCACAATAAGTGTTGCTTCATTTTGTAACCTGCCAAGTGATTGAGAAAGTTGTGCAGAACAACCATACCAAACTTCCGACGAATATTTAAAGATAGGCCGAACGTAAGAAAGGTAAATGAAAAAATAAATTTGGTTGAGAGCTCGCCTATTTAAACTATACTTCATATTTCGCATTATTCCTATAACCTTTGATATAGATTTCAAAACATTATCTATATTTGAGTTCTTATGGCCATTTGAATCCAGGATAACGTCTAGATGTCAATGGCTGTCCACAAATTCAATACTTATATCGTTAACATTAAGTTCTGAAACTTCCGTAATTTCTGGGAGAAAAGAACATAGCTGCCGTTTTATTTGGAGAAAAGTTACCTTCTATATCATGAATTTATGATGCTGAAACAAAGAACTGTCTTCTTCATACAACCTAGTTAAGCTCAGCAGGGATTCGGCAATGACGTTGGCATAGATAAGGAATAAAAGGGGCCCGAAAACAAATCCCTGGTGTACCCTTGTTGATGTATATTTACAAGAATATGTTCTGGAATTGAAAACTACCTTTTGGTAACGTCTAGATAGATAGTCAGTTAACTAATTTAGAAGTTTGCCATTAATACCATTTTGTTTCAGTTTAAATAAAAGCCCGTTATGCCATACTCGATCAAAGGCCTTCGGGATAATCCCAAACAAAAAAAAGCAACTAATTTTTTTTTATCAAAGATTTGGCAAATGTGATGGTATATATCCATTAACTGGAAGATTGTGGAATGACCTGGTAAAAAGCCTGTCTGGTATTTATATAAAACATTGTTTTCTAAAATATTTATACATATGTTTAAAAATTACACTCTTAACCTATTACCATAACAGCTTAATAATGCAAAAGGTCGGTAATTTGAAACTGAGGTTTTGTCACCTTTTTATATAATGGAGTAACGTTCCCATATATCAGGAAATATGCCTTCATTTAAAGAGCGATTAAATAAAATAGTGGTTAAGGTATATATTTTGAAACATTTTTTGGCATCCTATGACTAATCCCATCATGTCCTTAAGCCTTATTTATATCTAGACTGTTAATTATATATTCGATTTCTTCTTCTGTAACAATGACATCAAATAATCTTCTGTGCGTATAAGACAAAAAATCAGTAAGTATTGCATTGGTATCATCAACAGATGAAATTGAGAAAACATAGTTGTTTAACAACTCTGCTTTTTCATCATCTGTATTATGATATACGGTTGCCACCGAATTAGAAAAAAAGCATAATGAAGGGATTCTGGCACTTGAATCATTTTGTTTAACAAAATGTCTTTTAATTTCCAGAAACCCCTTTTGTCATTGCATTGCAGTTCATTAAATAAAAATTCTAAGTTATTGAAAATGTTTCTTTGCATGATTTTTAAGATTGTTCACTTTATTCCTAAGACTTCTGTATTGTTCCCAATCATACAGTTTGCTAGACCTAGTTGCTATAGCTATTTTGCGATCTCTTCTTCTACAAAAATGTCTCAATGTAGAACAAAACCACGCTTTGTTATCTTTGCGAATAAGTATATGCTTAGAGAGTATACATGCATTAATAAAATTAATAAATATATCAGTAAACATAAGGCAAGCGTCATTAACACACCTTTTTGTAGACACTCCCAATTATATGATAACAAAGATTCGTTTAATGTATCAAAAAACTGGCTCTTGTGTAAAGCCATACTTTTCTTTCCAAAGTATTATCTATTTTATAAGAAAGAGGTAGTAATAAAGATGAAGCTTTGTGGTCACTTATATCTCTCGGAACTATTAAAGTATCAGATTTAATGAAATTTAAATCTAAAGGAATAATTATAGGGTAAAATAAAATATTCAGTCTCGTTGCATCATTGACAAAATTTCTCATAGAATTGACAAACATTACATTTTTTAAAACTATTGAATGTGGGGTTGAATAGATTCTCTTTTAAATCTCCGACAATCACCATGTTATTTGAATATTTAAATGCCTTTTCGATATTTAAGTTAAAATTGATGAAAATGTTTATATCTGCTGTGGTTGAATTGTGAAATACTCTTAGTAAATAGTCTTCCCATTTGCTCTTAATTTTTACCCACGTTGACTCAGTACAGAATGATTTCTAGATCCGTTCTGCCATTGAGAAGCTTTTATTTGACAGATAAACAAGTAAACCTCCGCCATGATTAGTTCTATCTTTTCGTAAAGGTGTGTCAAAAATATCCGACAATTCCAAGTAATCATTTGTGACAAATTCGTCTAAATGAGTTTCAGTAAAACATAATATTTTAAAATTTAAGAACGAGTTCTTGATAAAATCAAGTTTGATTCTGATTCTCCTTATATATAAGTGCAAAATGCTTAATAAACTTTCCTCCGGTCCAGGGTTGAGCTCGACATCTCCAGCTTGTAGTAAAAGTAAATATAAAACTGTTTTGAAAGAGGCACATTGTATACTATCATTTAAGTAGACTTCAATTTGTTTAAAAACTCCTTGTATGCATCTAATTAAAAAAACTCAAATTTCTTTCAAAAAAGTACCTAATGTTACAGGAACTCCACCGCCGGAGACCATAAAACATTACCGGTGGAACAGACCGATGGAGGTTCTCCAAGAAATTAAATCAATACCCATTTGGTATTAGGAACCAAACATTGTTAATAAAACCTTCATCAGTCCGATCCACAGCAAATACTTCAAAGTCTCCCAACAGCCATTATGTTAACATATGATTAAACAAAGTTGTTGTTTTGAGAAGATGAAGAACAGGGAAAGGTAGTAAAGAATACAATGAAGGAGGTAAAAGAAAACGGATAAAAAAATAAAACATTGGAACAACAGACTTAAATTAAGAATGATGTCCATTGATTCAAATTTTCCGACGAGGGGGGGGGGTTTCGTACACCACAGCTTGATAACACTATATCACACAGAAGCTGCTTAACACCATTGTTTCTGTTTTACACACATCCCTGACATTACATAAGTAACAAAACACACGTTTACACCCGTTAACGGAATGCATATATCACAGTGGCACAGTTTTTACAGAAACATTCGGTATACAACCTTACCGGCGTGTTACAACGGTAAACATAAACACGCAGCAGTCTCTCACGCAGCAGCTTCTTAACTTTTAGCCTGATATTGGCAACCGTGATAGAATTTGCAAACAGCTTGGATCCAGATATGACACCGAGTTACTCAGGATCCAAGCTGTTTGACACTCGTCCAATTTTTTCTTCAAATATTGGGCGATTCTGATTATTTTTCAAATCTAGACAGACGACAGTTTTAAGCAGACGACATTTTATCAGCAGGGTAAGGGTTAATACATATGTTTCTGTGTTACACACATTACTGACATTACATATGTGACAAAACAAAAAAAAACTTAAAGGCACTATCACACTACTCCACATTTCTGACATTACATATGTGTCAAAACAAAAAAAAAATAAAGGCACTATCACACTACTCCACATTTCTGCACGGGTGGCACAGGTTATTACAAAAACAGTCACATAAAACTGTTTCGGCTAACAAATGTAAACTGTGGTTTATTTTTCTTATCTAACAGTAATCTACAACTGTTTCTACAACAACGGTTAAATCGATGAACTGAAATATTTGCGAAACTGAAACTGACTTCATTTGTTCACTAAACAGTTATTTAGTATAAGAAGATGACAGTCCACGGGCATTTATAAATAATGTTGACCACAACGCAAATCTTGGTCTTTATTATTCATTTTGTTTGTTTAAAGAATGATAAGATATAACAAAATATGGTGATAATAATCTAAGATATGATACATTTAAAGGAATAATTCGATTTGATATGTTGCTTATATCCTATTTTATGTTATTATGGCATAAGGGAAATTGAAATATCGTGAATCAAATTTTAAACCCATTAATGTAGGTACAGTCCCATATATTAACTAAACACGGGGATTGATCGATAAAATAGACTGATATATTAATATTTTTTACACAGTACCTTTGGAAAGGTATAAAAAAGGAAAAAATATATCTCATCTATAGTAACAGATAAAGAATATACGAGTACTTGATTGAAACATGATGTCATGGTAAATTATCGCAGTAATTGTTATCTACAGTCCCATTTATAAACACGGGAAATGATCCAGAATAGACTGATAAATTAATAATTTAACCTAATACCTTTGGGAAATTCTAAAAACGAAAGCAACAACAACAACAATAGTACATTGTATCTATAAGTAGCAACAGATAATTAATTATATACACGGGAAATGAACTATAATATAAACTGATATATTAATCTTTTTAACACAATACATTTGGAAAATTCTTAAAAAAGAAAAACAGTATATCGTATCTATAAGTAGTAACAGGTAATTGATTATATACGAGTAATTGAATGAAACATGAGGTCATAGTAAGTTATTGCAGTAATTGCTACCTAATACAGGTTAGGTCCCATATATTAACACGGGAAATGATCTATTATATAGAATATTAGATATTTAATAAATATCACTGTATAGTCACTTCAAGTGTTCTCTGTAACTTAGGCAAAAGTGTAGGCAAACGTTTACGGCAAATTCAAATTTCAATATAAGAAATTTCGCAGCATTCTCACAACAGCTTCAAACATAGAGAAAGGTTTCGGTTTATCAAATACCCAATGTGGTAGCAACATCACTTGTAGCGTGTCCGAGTTTGATTGGTCCGCTATCCACAGATGTATTGGCGAACAAGTTTCCATTTGTAGTCCAGAAGCTCTTGACTTTGCTAGATTTTTTAAGAGGAAGAAGCGCCGTGTGTGCGTGTGTGCGTGCGTGCATGACCTGAGAAGTCAAAATAAACTTGTATTAATTGTGACAGCTCAGTAATTGAAATAAACATGTCAATTCTTCTGACGCTTTCAAAATCCAAACGCAGAGAAAATTTCACGTAACTATCCGCATAATGTCATGTTTACCTGTTCTCGATATCCAAGCAATATTTGGCCGTATTGTTGTTTGTATTCCAACCTTAACCCTCCTTCCCAAGGAAGTTTTATACTGTTTTTGACGGTATGATTTATTTCCAGTTTCATAAATTTTTAAAAACTTATCGATATCGACCGACTTCAAAAGTATCTACCATAAAAACGTATTGAGAACCATTCCAACTATTTTCCATAAACAGTAGATGTAACTAAGTCACATTATGCGTAACTATTTCAGTTTCTTCTGTATAAATATCGAAATGATCGAGCTTAAAATGATCACCGTAATAAATGTGACTTGCTATTTGGGATCCTTTACTTATATATTTACTTAACAAAACAAAACAAAAACATTATTTCACAATCAATGTTATAAAATTAGAAATAAATTATATTGCCTTAAACAATATTAGATGTTTGCTTCTTTGGGGAGAGGGGGGGGGGGGTAATGCCTATCGTCGGCGTCGTCAGGATATTCTGTCAACATCTCTAGGCATGAGTTATGATCTCAGTATAAAAAAAAAATAAACATCATCATAAGAGTACGTGAGCTTTAATTGTCATTTACTCTTGTAAGCAGGTGGCATACAGTGTCGGGAGAGACTATAAATTTTATATGCGTCAAATTTGTCTGAAATAAGATATCGTATTATAACGTATCACCTATAAATAAAGCTTCAAACACCAATGGCATTATGGTATTAAACAAACAAAGAATTTAATAAGGCAACTGTTTATTCATAAGTGTTGAAATATGTGATAAAAGAAGACTCGTTTCCATTTAAAACTGTTTGACTTGCCCAAGACGAAACTATTCAGTCAATATGTCCTTTTGAAACAGTCGTTCATTTACAAACTTTAAAAGTATTAGACTGTTTTTAAATATAATCTAACCAGCAGGAGTAAAAACAAATATCATTTATCTTGCAAAAGGAACTTTATTGTTGACTCCTAAAGTCCGCGGAAATTATTTGTAACGGTCTCGGAAACATGTGTCAAAAACAGCCCAAATTAACCACTTCACGTTAACAAAATAAATGTTTCGAAGTGAGACAGCCATCAATAAACTGCATATTTTGATTTCTAAATCAGTGCCTTTCTTAATAATGCTTTACCAGGGAGTTGTTTCCACGGTCCTGTCAAATGACATCTTTAACAGCAAATAGAGCCAGCAAATGTAGTTACGTATGTTTATTTCCTTCGATATCTAAACAAAGGTAATGACCTCTAGCCAAAATCTTATAAAAACATGTGGTACTGCAACAGTTTAATGCCGAATATATAAAAGGATAAGTATTACTGAGGTCAATATAAAAGTATAAGTATTAACTGAAGAAAAGGTGTTTGACAACACATATGTAACCTTCCCAGTTGTACTTAGCATATAATTTTTGTTTTACTTCTGTCCATGTCATACAACTTGCCGTCAAGGCTAATGTTAGAAACGGTTCCTTGTTAAATGTAAAATGCAAAATCCGTTTCATTATGTAATGCTTTAGGTGGGTAATATTTAATTAAATTTCGGCTAGTCTGGGTCTTTGCTGTATGCAATGCAATAGCATAACATATGAAAACAGCTGTTTTACTATTGTTTCATGTACATGAATTCACGAATTATTTTCAGAATAAAATAAAAAGAAGAAACAAAATATTAACAAAATATGAAAAAGAGCATATCTTTGAACTAACATGTTTATCTAGCATCAACTTTGCACAGCTGTTTGATGGAAACTTAGTTACTTGAAAAATCAAAGTCTGGAAGGTACTGATGTTGTTCGGTACGTGATAACCCTGGAAATGTTGCCGGTATAGTAGTTGTTCGCACATGAGAAGTATGGACATAACTGCACTAACTAAATCATCGGAAAATATTTTTTTTGAATAAAAGTGTTTTTGAATGTGTCATTTCGAATATTTATCTCACAAACACATACTTTCCAGATAAAAAAGAATGTGGCGAGGCTTACTTTGACCACAGAGACCTGGCTTGAACAAACTGAATTCTACCTCATAATTTACCACTGGTGACCATTTGAAAAAAATCTGGTACTATCTAAAGATTCTCCGTGTGAAGTGTCATCAAATTTTTTCCTGTGAGTTCAGAGATTTTGTTTATATAAATTATTAACTGAAGAAAAAAGGTTTGACAACACATTTGTAACCTCGTTTGATCCTTCGTAACGGTAGAGCTCAAATCCTTTATTACGCTGATAATAGAAGTTAACATTAACTGTGCCAATATTGTTAGATGCAATTACATACAAAGGCTGTTGCCAAGCGAACTATTTGGCTGAACATTTTGGAAACATGATTTTACAGCTATATACACCTAATATGTAAGATATAATGTAATCCTCAATCTCTAACATGGGGCTTCAAATGGACTCAAGTGCATCAAAGTGATTAAAACCCACAAGAGACCATTCTGAAGTCAGCTGAGGTAGGAAAAACATCAAAAACAAAACATTTGGTGTAAAGAGAAATGAAAAGAAAATTTGTGAAGTCTGGTTAAACTTTGCCATACAAGTAAATGAGTTGATGAAACATATCATACGACGTAACACTGAAAAAAAATGAAATCTAAAAAATAAAATAAAAAAAAAGTTATAAGTAATACAAATAAATTAAAAAAAACAAAAACAAATAGAAACTATTAACAGAAAATACAGAAATGAAACAAAAAATATTTAAAATAAGAGTAAATGTTTCTCTTAGCGATTAGATACCGCGCGGCCACTCTTCCGGTCGGGTAACGCGATGGACGTTGCTTAACTTCATTATCGTTGAAGCCTGCTAGAACGTACAGCTGGCGACAATATACTTGCCACGCATACATTATATAAGGTGTATTTGTCTACAAATATCTCAAATTGAAGGTAATAACTGAAGTAATCAAATTTGAAAAGTTTGATATTATGCAAATCATAAGAAATATAAATACATATATAAAATATAAATTGTATATTAAAAATTTGAAGTTTTGATAGTACATTAGTATCTTTACGCCATTGACACATATGACCTACTTTTCGTGGAGGAGATATATCTCGGAAGTCGTACCGAACGACAACAAAGAACCGAATGTACTGAGAGAGGATGAAAGGGTGTTGTGTCCACTTTAATGGAAACAAATGGCAATACTGTATAAATGATGCGCCATACCGTTTTGTAGATATGCTAGAGCTCGAATTTACTTTTTAGTATTGGCATTGTTTTGCCAATGCCATTATTTTTTGCTGGCAAAATCAGGATTTCACTGGCAGCAGCTTTTCGATGGTCATTTTCAAAATGTTATGTGCATAGTATTTTCATAAATTATGAGCCAGGCTCTGGGATTTTGGTACTGATCACAAGTCACCAGTAATCTTAAAAGTCTTTAGACTACACATGCATGTGGAAGTATGCAAGCAACTAAATGCATATCTAGATCATGTTTTTGGTACATTTTTATTCAGACGTGATGTTAATTTAAATCAACATTTAAATCCAAAACTACATATGAAAATGAATATTGTTTTGCACTTCTATTTCACAAACTGTGATCTATACCTTTCTCATCAGTCAAAAAATCACCAACCCACCTTTTGATTTCTTAAAATAAAAATCTGAAAATATCAGTTATATATGAGCCGAGCTCCAGGAAATCGGGATTAATGACCAAATTTAGGATTTTCACTTTTTTACATTTTCAAAATATTCAGTCATTACAAAGCATATAACTGAAAACTGTTTGATTGTAGCATGTTAAATTTGATTTTACAGCGATTTGTAAAAAACTTCATCTATAACACGGTGCGCGTGAAAATTCTCAAGTGATGTTTCTGCGACGTCATGAAATTTTCGTGTACACGCTTTCTACTCTATCTAATTATACCAGCAATCATTTAACCTACGAACATTTGCAAGAAATGTAAGCAGCACTGACAAGCATCTGTACCAGTGACTGACAAACCCAATGAAGTGTGGGGCGAATTGTCGTAATATGGAAAGAAGAAAACAAAACAAAACAGACTGTTGAATTATTAAGAGTAAATGTGTTAAATTTACGCACTTTTTCTGAAATATTAACTTTTAAACATACTTTACTGTCATCTTTTCTTTCACAATACAAACTTTGCAATTGGGCGAGTCACAGGTGCTACATGCATTAGTTACGACCCACCCTTCCCTTAACCTTTAGCCTGCTAAACGTTTAGCCTGTGATAGAATATGCAAACAGCTTGGGTCCAGATTAGTCGTCGAGTAAATCGGCGTCTAATCCGGACCCAAGCTATTCAACACTCGGTTAATTGTTTCTCCAAATATTGGGCGATTCAGAAGAATTTTAAATCTAGGCAGACAGTTTAAGCAGACATTTTTTCAGCAGGCTAAAGGTTTAAAACCATACATATTAGAATGTATATAGCGAAAGCAAAATATAATACCAGACGCTCGTAAACATTAAAAATTTATAAAACAGACCCAGACGGAATGAATTCATATTTAGCAGCATGTAGCTCTTCTGTTTGTGCTTAACTACTCTTATTAGTTTCCGTATTTGGAAATAAAGATGGGACAAGACATGTCGTGTTGTGATATTGCGGGTGGAAAATAGACGGACAGGACAGTCTTATATAAATGAACTACTGTCTAAGAAAATCGGGTTTAATGACAATATTTCCGCATTTCACTTTTCACAGTTTTACAAAATTTAAACGTTTTAAAGCAAATAAATGAAAACCGTGTGTTTTTAGCAAGTATAGTTGTGGATTTACATGCGTTTATTAGGGTTACATTAATATATATAGCGTGCGTTAAAATTTTTCAACTGACATTTAAACATGAAGCTTGCTTTGTTTGTTTGCTTGTTTGTTTGATTAACGTCAGCTTCTGCCAACTAGGGCTAATGGACGTCCCAGAGAGAGGGAAGCGGATACACAGAACTCTTCTGTAGAGAACTATGG
>JAULCC010179559.1:0-13119 GCA_032358795.1 Nuttallia obscurata
GTACGGTCGTTAGAAATAATAAAAGCCCCATGAGGGACTGTGCTCTATTGGCTTGGCTTATTTTGTCACTTTTTTGTTCACTTTTTGTCTTTATGTGTACATGTATAACGTCTTGTAGTCATTGAGCTACGGACTACAACGTAGCTGCATGCAAAACCTTTACCATAATGTCTAAGTCGAAATAAGATTGTAAGTGCCAGAATCCAATTATGTATGATAATGACGGATATGACTGGTTTTCGAGAACGGAACCAAGTTCTATTAATATCTAATTGATTTTCAAATTTGGTAAAAATCAGATAATAACCGAAAACGCCTTTGTGTTCACGTGCTCAACTTTCGATTTCTTTTTAAAGCGCCATAATCCAGTCATGCATTGTTGGATTTTCAAAAGCTCATTGACACGTTACAACTGACCATGAGGGAATCTGAGAAGTTGAATTAAGGACAGACGAAATATTGCGCATGCGCGGTATTGCTTCCGGCAGTAAAGATGTTAAAATAGTTCTGTAGAGCTAAGCCATTACGCACGGTGTGTATGGTCAGGCTAGATTTGACTATTCTAGACCGTTTTTTTAATTAAAATTTCTTCAAGGTAATATCAAAAAGTAGGTATTGGTAAAGAAAATCACTTTTTTTTACTTATTTGGACGGTGTCGATATCAATTTCTCACCACTAGACAACATAAGAAAATCATTGCAGTATCATGAGACCTTTTAAAACCAACTACTATATCAATTTCATAACGAAAAGAAAACTGGGCGTTCCTCAGAAGGTAAAGTTTTAACATATATCCCATTTTGCCCTTAGCCTGCTAAAAAATGTCGTATGGTTAAACTGTCGTCTGCCTGGATTTTAAAATTTTAAAATTAATCGGATTGGCCAAATATTTTGAGAAACAATTGGCCGAGTGTCAATCAGCTTGGACCCGGATTAGACGCCACGTTTATCGGTGTCTAATCAGGACCCAAGCTGTTAGCATAGTTTATGCTATCACGGTCGCGCTTAGCAGGCTAAGGGTTAGCATAAACTGTCCTGTGTCTCGGCGGAATGATAAAACGGCAATAGTGATATGCTTGATATGACTTCTTAAGATTGCAATATTTTAGTAACTTTTTTTGTTTCCTCTGCAATGCGGCTCTGATGCATAATATATACTTCCAGACCATAGCAGAATGCAAATTTCATGTTTGCCTTAATTTCAAATAAATAAAATCGGTGTTTTAATATTAATATTCCCATTTAAGTAAAGCCCAGAACAGAATTAGCGTCTTCACCATTAATGATAAATGCAGCTTTCTTTAATACACGCGTTGTGGTATTTAATTTCAGCTCAATAATAAAGTAATTAACGTTTATCCATTGTACGCTGTCAGCTTCAGATTAGCTGAAACGGTAAAGTGCTATTTTAGTTTCAGTGTGTTCCACTTTTCTCTCGTCATGAGACTTTAAAGACAATAAATCAAATCGAAAGTAATTTTCCATAGAAGCGATATTTGCAAAGCATCTTTAGAAAATACGAAACATGCTGTTCACGATTCCTTTTTTAAACAAGTTTTTGTTTGTTGCAAAATGAACAAAGATTAGAAGCAACAGCAAAAAGAAAAAATACTGACTAACAACTAACTTAAATCAGCTTCTTTAGTTTACAAGCAGAAATATTTCAGTATTGTCAGTTCAATTAATTAAAGCCATAATAAAGCTAAACAAACATGTTAAAATCGCGTTATTTAGTGCATGTGTGCATACTCTTGAATTAAAATTGTCGCTGAATACGTGTAGTTTACTATCACGTCAAATTCCATCCACTATTTGTAATCGATAGATCAATGTCTTTATTTCTTATTTTACTATCATAGTAGTCTAAGGTAGCTCGGACGTTATATCTGATGCCATCGATTTATGGCTAAATATCACGATCACGTCTTGTGATGTGATTTAATTAATGTGTTCTATTCAATGTGTACCACCATATGTGCGATGTCATTCGCATGTGTGCATATAATGTGTAAATAAGCAACTTCCAATTATATATTAGGGGGTCTGGTTTGTTTCAACAGTATTCAGTATGTCAACAATGATGAGCCGATAAATACTTGATTTTAAGTTTGTTATTGTGTTTCTCGTATTTATAGTAGCGTAGGACACATTTTTATAGACCCAATATTGCGATACACACCTCGTTAAACTTGCACATAAAAAATCCAATTATTGCAATTTTGAGCTTTTTTATGCCTTTAAACTTTTAAACCTTAGACTGCTAAGTGCGATCATGAAATACTATGCAAGCACTTTGGATCCGGATCATCCACCGAGTACCTAGGCGTGTAATTTAGATTGAAGCTGTTTAACAGACATCCCTGCTTAACTTAACATCTTGCTTAACTATTTCCATACAAGGCTCACTACTTATCAAGTAACCCTCGTACAATTATTTGGCGTAAAGCCCCGTCGGGCTTTGGCGCTTTTTCCGTGTGCAACGAAATAATTACACAGTAACAGATTTTTATCAATAAATAGGGCACTTTCCTTAGGAAGATGTGTTCTATCGCATTTCTTTCCAATTCTCGCAGCACGCGAGTTTCTCGTAAGGTGAACAGTCCACTTGTGCTTATATATAGTATGGTAATTATTTAAGTCTTGCATATTCCCGCGAGGTCGGACAGAGACAATAAGTAGCAAAATAGTTGTTTATTGTGTTTTTTTGTGGAGGGGGAAATTAATCTTATTCTGTTTACATTTGACATTCAAAAAAACAGGACCTCGTTTGTAATTATAAGAATAAAACAGTTAATATGACATAAATAGGGCGAACATTATAATTTGTATGAGTAAATCAATATTGTCTTCAACTGAGTTAATATTTCGTTACTGGCTAGCATTTCAGAAGTGCTATACAACATTTGAATTTAGTTACGTTGCCTCTTCCAAATTAGATTCATTTGGCTAAGCTTATCAGAAAGGTTTTCAATCCAAATAGCCATTAAATAGAACGAATTAAATCAAGCCGAACGTGAAAACCAACACGATCTACTCCTGAAGCAAGACTCGGATTATATCGACAGTTTTCTAAGGCCATTTTTATTTGTTTCAAATGGTTTGATTAAGATTATATCGATCTTACTCTAATGTTTTGACGATGCAGAAATAAGACAAAGCGTGTGTTACGGTTACAGCAACGCAACGGTAGACTATCACAAACAGAAAGACAGTTTTCCAAACTGGCATTAACCCCTTCACTGCCGAAAGCAATGCCGCGCATGCGCAATGTTTCGTCTGCCTAATATTTTTTATTATCACAGATTCACTCATATTTTGGTAAAACGATTGGCTGAGTGTCAAACATCTTGAATCCGTATGAGACGCCGAGTTACTTGGCGTCTTATCCGGATCCAAGCTGTTTGCATATGTCTTAATACTCGACGTAGGTCAGTGAAGGGGTTAACAACATAGCTCTATACCAACTGAAGTGTCCTTTTGGTTATTTTGCGAAATTCGGCTGTCTCTTTGCTTTATTTGTCAAACTTTCAATCCTCCTAACTTTATTGTGTTTCTCTAAGTAATGACAACCTTAACTATTGCATCGAACTGGCGCATGTGCGAATCGATATCTTATGTTTTCTTCTCTATATTCGTTTAAGCAATAATTTCAAATGCAATTATTCTACCAAGGATACATTTGGTAGAGCGGCAACAACTGGCATACCGGAAATGTTCAAGTGGAGTTTAACACTTTCAAATATGTGTAGCTTTTCGAAGAAGCATGAGAACAGTTTTTTTTGCTTCAAATTAAGACAGAATGTTTCAATTTCTTGAGTAGTTTATACATTGCTTTTCATCTCGCTTTCCATATTTGTTTTTAAACATTCAAACTAACACATTTGTTGATTACATAACACCCAGTTTATATTTGATGAATACTATTAATGGATAGAAACAGAGAATCCCGAACAACTAGTTCACAATAAACACATTAACAAATATCGTTAAAATACTTTAATGAGCAAAAATACAACTTCATGAGCAAGCATCTCCCACATGCCTACACTTCCTGTCTCTACAAGGAAAAGGTGATTAATTACTGAGATTTGGTTTCATTTCCAACGTGTGATACAACGCAGTGTAACAAACATTTTCATGTTGGCGCCTCCATTATGGGGAAAAAAGACGTGCTTAATGTTGTTGTTTTTTGTGAATTATGCGTAATTTCTGATTTTATTCAAATTTTAATGTAAAAATAATGGGTGCAGAAAGTGTGTGTTTTTTTTTTTAATAATTCAGTGCTCTAGATAAGGCGAGTATTTTGAGAAATTTGGTTATTGTTTTCCATGTTTCTCTACCAAACCTTATCTTGTGGGTACTCTTAAGAAACGCCTCGATGAAGTTTTAAGTCATATACAAATAGCTTGGATCCGGATGAGACGCCGAGTCACTCGGCGTCTCATCTAGATTCAAGCTGTTTGACACTCAGCCAATTGTTTTGCCAAAGGTTTAAGGAATCTGTGAAGTTAAAGAAGGGCAGACGAAATATTGCGCATGCGCGGTTTTGCTTCCGGCAGAGAAAAGCAGGTGCACGCGATTCGAGACGAAAAAAAGGTAATTTCTTAAAGCTACAATGAAGTTTAGAAACATGTGAAAATCGCGATTTGTGTGCCTGTATGCATAATCATGAATTAAACATATCCCTGAACACGTGTAGTTTACTATGTGAAATGTCATCCACTATTTGTAATCGATAGGTCAATGTGTTTATTTCTGATTTTAAAATAACGGTATTATGAGGTATTGTTAACATTCCCAGCTCGGTAGGTTTGTTTCGGCTGTCCTCCATTCGTTGCTTAATGAACGTGTTTTGATTTAATAAATTTGTAGTATCCAATGTGTACCACAAAGCATGTAATGCCATTCGTGTGTGTTCAGAATGTCAACAATGACGTGCTGATAAATATCAATTTTAAGTTTGTTATAGTGTTTTTCGTATATATATATTAGCATAAGAAACATTTTTAGAGACCCAGTATTGCGATATACATCTAAGTCGACTTGCAAAAGCATACGCAAATTATTGTCATTTTGAGCTTTATTATGCTTTGAAATATATCATTTTCTGAAAAAATGTTATGCACAGAATGCACGCTAATTAAAGTTTTTAATCGGTACTATTTTTGTTCCTGGCTATGCTGTAGCCAAGTCCTGCAAGTCAAAAGGTGTATCAGACTTAACCACATAGACGAGTTCTATCCATGGCCATCGGCGTATCACTTTTGTTTACCTTCATGACACAGCTTTATCATTTCCAAGAACTTGTATAATTTCGTGAATATATTCAAAATATATAATTTTATTTTCGTTTCGAATAGCACGCTGCTGCTCTAAAATATCCATGAATTGATTCCTCACAATGAACTTATACAACCTATATGATTCAATCCTATTGTTTCGGTGCATTGGCTCATTGATAAAGTAGTTCCTTATTATTGAAAAACAACAACAACAACAACAACAATTTTAAGCGGTTTAATAGTAAGCTGATGGTGATAATCCATGTTTATTTTCAATAAGAGTCTTTTTAGTTGAATTGAGTTATTTTCTGTCATTGGTTTTAGGACTACTTTTCTGTGCGGATAACTACTAAACATACACACAAACAGTATTACTCTATTCTGAGAAGGTGGTTGTAAACGTTCACTTCACTGCCTTACCCCCAAGTTTTAAGTCAAATGCAAGCAGCTTGGATGCGGATGAGGCGCCGAGTCATCCGGAATCAAGCTGTTTGACACTCAGCCAACTGTTTTGCCAAAACTTTAGTGAATCTGTGAAGTTAAAAATGAGGCAGACGGAAAATTGCGCATGCGCGGTATTGCTTCCGACAATGGAGGGGTTAAGTGTGAAGCTGGTGACTTTGCAGTTTCTACAAGACTACTTGAAAAAAATATCATTTCAGACTGAAGAAAATGGTGCAGATGTTACAATTTATTTATGCAACATAAATGAAGTCGGATAATTTACCATTTTGTAATACGTTTGATACCGTAAAAGCGTGAACAGTCACCTTTAACACCTTATAATATAAAACATGTTTAAACTTTAAAGTTTTCCGTTTTGTTCTGTTAGCGTATGTAGCTATGTAGGCATATTTGGATACCCTAAAAGATTTCACCATTATAAACTGAGTTTGTTCTATTCGCCATAGAAGCGCTCGTTAATACTAACTTCCTTTTCAAGAAAACTGGCTACAAAACAAGACCAAACTTAATAAAAGTTTCTGTTTAGTTCTTTATCATCGCGGTCAATAGGCACATGATGACATGAAGATATATACAAACGGAGAGATATTTATACCAACTGCAGGTATTAAGCATCTTTTTTATTTTTCTATTCTTTATTTTACAAAATTCAAAACTATCCGCAAAATGCACACTGCCGTAATGTCCAGCGATTTTTTAAACGCATAATAATATAGTTACTCCGCGGAAGACACTATTTTTTAATTTTTATTTACGATACTTTCTGCCAACTAAGGCAAATGAAAGTCCTAGAGAGAAGAAAGCGGATACAGAGAATTCTTCTGCAGAGATCTTTGGTTCTTTAAGTGCATAGCACGGATACACGTGGGGGCTGAAACCCGGCCAGTCACTTTATCCTGACACCGACAAACCTATCGTAATGCTAACCCTCAGCAACAAGGAGGGAAAGCCATTACTACATTTTTACAGTCATTTGGAAATACCCGGCCGGGAAACCCACGGAATCCCGCATCGGAAGCGGGCGCGCGCTCTTCCACTTGAGCTAACCGGACGGTCGGATGACAAGATTGAGTAAGGTTTAACATATATACATGTAGTATATATTTAGTAAATAATGAATAGAAGCACACAGCGAACTGAACGTGTCTGATGTTAATTCCCTATATGGTTAAACAATTTATTGGAAGAAGTGCGTCACGCACACTATCCTAATCGGAATAGTTAGTCACGTTACTTTTGATGTTCCGATACCGCATGTACTGGAGACTTGGATCTTTGGTGAACGTCCCTTAGCGGTTGTTAAGCGCGATCGCTTCTAATGATATTTTGGAGACGTCGGATGTTTCCTGTTGGATTTAACGCTGGATATAACATGTGCGAAGTACAGTTTTCAATTACCTCTTATTTAGGATAAATTTATCCATGATCGATGCAGAAACGGAGAACATCGGTTGAATTTTCAAAAAAAACACACGGTAATAGTTCAGGAACACATGACAAAACAAAATCAGAGAGAAACATTTATTGATAGAGAGAAAGAAAGAGAGAGAGAATGACAGAGAGCAAGCGTAAGAAAGAAATTAATTAAGGAAAGGAAGAATGCGTGTTTATGTTTAATTAAATTACATCACGTGACCAGAGTAATCACTCATTTCAGTTTAATAGCCCTCTTATGACGAAATTTCTCGTCTTTAACAACAATAAGCGACACTGCATCCAAACATGAACATTAAACTGCTCTTACAATGATTGCAGAGCAAAGGCGTTTTAATGGTTGCACGTGTAGAAAGAAATTGGAATGCATAGACAACATATGTGTATAAGTACGGGCAATTTTACACAGGACATACCCAAACCCAAAACAAACCACCATATTTATTTATACAACAGATAAAGGCAGCGACTGTAGTTACTTACATTCCAAACCGAATATCTTGCATTCCGCAACAATAACAAACTTTCTGCTAATTAATCATAACCCCTTCACCCACGCAGTCGTATTGATAAGCACAGGCCTCCTCCAGTTGAGCGACAGGCATGTTGCGTGCTTATCGGGGTACAGTGTAGTTACATGTTGCATAAAAACAATGCAAGAAATAAAAACCTACATTGAAAAGTACAAGCTTTTGAGGCATCGTCAGTATATGCAAATAGTGTTTTATCAAATGCATTACCAACTGAGGGAAGGGTACACCAGGTTTTTAACCCACTGAAAGAAAACCCTTTAAAAGACAGGTCAAAGTCATGTTTACGCTAGTGAAAACGTGTTTACTTTTGTTTCACGATTGTGTTGAAAGCCTATGGTTTATCAAAGATAGCCGTATAGTTGTTTGCCCCACCCCCTACATCACCCTCTCTTAAATGGTAAAAAATATTATTATGTAAATTATTTCCAATTTTAAAAAATTAGCGAATGAAAAAAAAATTGTTTTTGGTAAAACAAAATTTGTTTCATAACAAAAGAATGTTTTTTATTCCCTTCATTTTTTTGTGAAATTGGAAATCATTATTTTGTCCAAAATAACAGTTTTTTATAATAATTTATACTAATTTGGGGCAGATAGGGGTGGGGACAAACAGCAATACGGCCGCTTATGTGGTTTATATGAACACTTTCCAGTCCGTTTGCTCAGTATAACAAGTACTTTTTGTCTGTTGAAACTGTGAAAGCCATGCGGCTCGAACCTGTATCCTATTGAAGGTAGTTTTGTTTTTTTAACCAAGGTGGAGAGGTTTTGCATTATTTTGACGACCCAAAGCTTTCTATTTACAGCCTATTTTTCTTCGATCGTCATATCTTTGACATTATGAAAGGTAACTTCTAGAGTAACCATCTGAACTTGTTTAAACAAAGTAACACCTAAATATTCGTTGCTGTCGCGTCTAATTACAATAGCAAATTAGTTACTGAACAATACGCGCTTTTTCACGTTTGATCTGCAGACGGAATCTCATTTCTGTCCCACGACATGGTAGTTTTTTATCCCCAAAAACCGTAGATATTGTGGAACGAAATGACGGCCAAAAAACACAGTTGCCACCACTTCGGAGTAAAAGCATAATCTATTCACGTCTTTGAGCTTCCAATTCATTTGGTAACAGATTTTCACAGGAACAAGTTTGTTACTTCTAGTCCTTCTAGATCCTTTACATGAGGATTTTGCCTTTTTAAGATCTTTTTTGCCATATCAAAATGTACTGTTTTCAAAATATTTTTGCTATACTTTTTAGGGCTCCCTTCGTTCAGAAGGTTTGAAAGGGCAAAACAAATGCTTAATTTAGTTAAGATATACTTTACTGCTCATATAGCTTTATGTTGATGTATAATATACGTAGTTTCCATTTGATCCAAATTAACCCTTCGCCTGCTGAAAAAAAGTCGTCTGCTTAAACTGTCGTCTGCCTAGATTTTAAAAATCATCAGAATTGCCAAATATTTGAGAAACAATTGGTCGAAGGTCAAACAGCTTGGATCCAGATTAGACGCCGAGATACTCGGCGTCTAATCTGGATTCAAGTTGTTTGCAAAATGCTATCACGACCGCCCTTAGCAGGATAAAGGTAAAGTAAAGCAAAAGTGTTGGGTTATACCAACATCAAATTCGTTTCTTCCCTGTAAACTAAGGCATATTGGAATTTGTTGCTTGACCCTTTTCTGTGAATATAAAGCGAAATCAAACATGATTTAACTAATCTTTTAACGGAACTAAGCCAACAGTCTGAAACAGAATTCACTCAAATACAACTAGATACCTCTTGAATAAATGTAACATTCAGGATAACCAATAAACATACACTGTATATTTCTTTAAGCAGATGTAGCTATGAAAGAAAGAACATTTGCAAATAGATATCTATAGAAAGTTCCCGCGCTCTCTAAAAGGACCTCATACCTTGCTTAAAGACCGACCATAAAATCTCAATTTTATGTTTTTAACTTCTTTCATACCCTCAAGAAAAGTTATCTCTATTTAATAGTTTGTCATTATTTACTAGTATATATACTAGTAGATATATGCATTATATGATATTTAGAGTACGTACATTGTAACTACAAAAACAATAGACATTTTTTTCAGCCAATACGATTTGTTGATACTAATTTTATAATTATATAACATAGATATATCCCCGAATAAACTTTAAAGTAACTCGATTTACCTGGCAAATCCTCGAAAAGGAGATACACTAAAACGTAAATCAATAAAATTATTGAAATATATATTAACTATATACATAAGAAATAGTGTGATGATAGGCTTCGCCAATCAATGGTATATCTGACGTCTTACCTCTAGGTCAACCGGCTGTTTCGAACTATTTTTGCCCTTAGCTTTTGACGTCACTACAACGTTCGACGCTCCTGCCGCAGAATTCATGATCTGTTCCTTATCCACTTAAGAATCACGTAAAAAACACTTGATCACACACAAACAAATTAAAGTATATCCCTTGATGAACATACACACGCGTTCATCACAACAAAACAGTCCTGCTCATATGGCCACCACAGCACCACCAATCCATAAAGTAGCACTTTTTTGAAGACTTCTTAAAGTTTGCTTATGTCTAGAGACCATTTTTCTTTATAGATGTCGTTTTCAATCTTCATAATCTTTCTAAAACAACATTATGTCACATTTCTGTCTCTAGGATTTTTTTGAAATAATCAATGTTTGTGTAACCATTACACTTTTCAAGACTAAAGCACCGTCACACTGACTTCTATATATCTTTATTACGCTCTGTTACGTTAACAAACCATAACTGTTTAACCCTAAGCCTGCTGATAAAATGCCGTCTGCTTAAACTGTCGTCTGCCTGGATCTTAAAATTCATCAGAATCGCCCAATATTTGGATAAACAATTGGCCGAGTGTCAAACAGCTTGGATCCTGATTAGACATCGAGTTACTCGGCGTATAATCTGGATCCAAGCTGTATGCAAATTCTATCACGGTCGCCCTTAGCAGGCTAAAGGTTAAAGACAAAACAAATCTTACTAAATATCTAACCACATAAAGATACAATAACTTTATCTTATATTAAAAAAAAATGGATATTTGCGTCACGAGAGATTGCCTTATGTCAAACGTTGTACTAGAAGTGTTTATTTTCAGTAAAACATTAGCACCATGACACATAAAATTTGATATATTAGGACAATTACGAAACACTTATGGTCGTGACGTCACCCCTCTTGAATTTTATCAATCGACAAATCAAATCATTTCACAATCACTCATCGATCATTTAATCATTCAATCTAATTGTAAATGAAACACGGATTAAATGAATAAATGCAATCAGTATAGGGTAGAAATGCTACGACAAAGCTAGAAGGCTATTCGATAATTAAACTTTAATCGCTGATATCATACACGCTAGTCCAACTTCACGAAATTTTCTAATTAAACACATGTTTACATCATTTTTCACCTCTGAGCAGTTAATGAGTTATAATGTATAAGTAAAGAACACATTATATATCTATGAATCTAACGTAAGACATAGTAATGAGTGATTAACAGTAAGTTTGAAGTTAAGTCATAAATATGTTTGCGCGCATCCAATTTTCGGACTCGGCCATCAAGCAGTTTTATTGGGGAAAAATACTTTGTGGCATTTCACATTTTTATTTTTTTCTTCGGAAACAAAATGTGTTTTTTTATTTCGCTTCGTTTCAAGTCGGATCAAATAGATGTGTGTAATGGTTACGAGAGAAGCTGAACGCAACAAGTTGGATGGGTCGGTTTCTTGCAAAAATCAGAGATAATCTGTAACAGCTTGTAAAATAAGTTTGTCCTAGTAATTTAGCAGTCTTTTCCTCTTTAAAATTAAGACTTATTTATATTTCAACGATTGCGAAACAAGTTATATTAACTTGTATTAATCATTCTCGTTGGCGCGGATGGAGGCGTTTCTATGGTCTTTATTGTAAGAGGAAACCGGAGTACCCGGGGAAAACTTACGTATCTGGACGGGAGACCAATATAGAACCCTCTCACATACTAACCCCTGCTGGGAATCGAACAGGATTGCATTGGTGGGAAGCGAGCGCGTTACCACTGCGCTATCCGGTCACCCTTTTGATATATTAAATTTGCATAGAGATATAGACCCAGATAGAAGAAAAAAGCGTTCGTTACCGGGATAATTATGTAATCATGACGGGCACATCGTATCTAAAGTGTTTGTTAAGTCATCTAGCTAGGAAAATCAAGTCATGTAGCTAAGAAAATCAAGTCATAATGGAGGCAGTCATGTTCCTTTTTAGGTTACACTTTATACATGTACGTACCATGAGATGTTTGACTGACAACATACGTCTTTATGAATAGAAATAAGGAAGGGGAGAGTACTTTTCGCATATTTAAGAAAATTATTTTCAATAAGCGTTCCGTCATATTAACGTCATAATTATATATTTTAGAAATATGACACACTGAGGCGGCCATTGTGAAAAGTAATCCACATCTAAGTTGTAAAATGAAATCTTTCATTGAACTTATTTGGAGCTTCATTGCGGTACAAAGTGAAATGCCTAATTAGTTATTCATTATGACGAGATTTTCTTAGCTAGATATCCAACGGTGCACAATGAAGTATAGCGCAGTTCTAAGTGTATCAAAGGTTGGCTATGATGATATAATATATCCTTGGTAGATATATCTTGTCTATAACAAATTTACTGCTCATGTAATTTGGTTATTATAACTGTTATAAATTAAGTCAGGGTCATAACATTAGACATATACGCCAAGTTAGAGCTACGAACTATTTTGTCGTACAATGTTTCGATAGATGCAACATGGATGTTTTTATAAGACAACAGTGTAAACGGAATGAGCTTTTTACATTGAGAGCGTCGCCTAAAAAAATCAAAGCAAGACAGCAGTAGTGGGATAATACCATCAGAAAAGTATGGAAGTCTGGCGAAAGACTAGGTATGGTAGATCTAAGAAATGTTCCGAATATTTCTAGTACACCAGAAGCAATCCGCGTGTATTTTCGGATTCTTGTGCAGCTTTTATGTATCACTAAATACATCGTGGAAAGGTAAAACAAGGGAGAAAAAAAAACACCAGACTTGTCAGGCATGCACTTAATGTAACGATCGCTACAATTGCAAGAATCAAATAATTTGCAAGTTGCCTATAGTGCATGTTACAAGTTATACCTGAATGCTTTGTTTTGATGAAAATCATAGGTTCATTTCGTCTGTGACTATATCGTAACCAGGGGTATCTACGAAGGAATGTCTTCATTATGTACGATATTACACGTTGACAATATTAACCTTTAGCCTGCTGAACAAATGTCGTCTGCTTAAACTGTCGTCTGCCTTGATTTTAAAATTCATCAGAATCGC
>JAULCC010179781.1:0-13117 GCA_032358795.1 Nuttallia obscurata
AGGAAGCCTTCCAGCTGGCTTGCGGTAGGTCGGTGGTTCTACCCGGGTGCACTTTGTGCCTGAAAAAGTGTACAGAGTTCCCCCGGGGTCTTCCTCCACCTATTATTAGCTGGACGTGGCGATATGACTGAAATACTGTTAAAGCGACGTTAAATCCCAAATAAACAAACAAACAAAACAAATAAAAAGTCCATATGTATTTGTTTGGTCCTCATCTGGTAAAACAAAAAAGATACCATCACCGAAACATTATTTACTAAATTTGAATATTTGAAAACACTGCAAACGAACATCAGCTTTTAAATAATCTGCAGCAAAATCAATTACAATTATACAATTGGATGATTACTTGCAGTATGAAATACAAAAGACAACAATGTTTAATTTACAAAACAAATCAGACTCTCCAGCTGATTTAGAACATCACTGATTTTGAGTGTTCTAATATAGGGAATTTGTCGTACTGGCTCAGTTAATGCCGGTTACTCTTACAGGTCTTATTGATATGGGCATTTGCAACTATTTACATCGCCCGGGGTAAGCAACAAATTCTAGTTTCATTTTGTGTCAACTTTCTAAACTCAACGCATTACAATAAATTCAAACCTTGAAAGACCTTCCATCAATTACAATTACAAATAGACCCAGTAAATTTGAACAGTTGTTATTGTATCGCAATGAATAAACACAGCTTTGCTATGCTCCGCAGGCTTTTTATTAGAGTTATTGAGAATAGATAATTTGATTTAGAGGGTAAAAGTGTATAAAGTCATGGAAGCCGGAACAAATTTCACACATAAGATATATACTAAAGAATGGTTAATCAAATTCAAGTATGATATAGAATTGAGTAACTAAAATTAAACAGAATACAAACAATCTTACCTTTGCACTGTGTACATATCGTTGTTTTATTGTGGTTACTGCATTTATTATCTCGTCATATCTAGTTTTGTAAATCCCAAGTAAAAAACCTTAGAAATGGAAAAGTTGTCATCAGAGCGTCTACTTTTGCGTTAATGAAAAAGTCAGCGGCTCTAGCGAAATCCCAAAACATATCCAACTCTTTGTCATCATCTTGCAGGCCATGGCCACCAAGCTGAATTTGAATTAAGTATTGAGGTCAACGTAATGATGCAAACACTTTTTGACATTTAAGATATTTTTAAATATTAGTTGATTAATTGATATTGAATTAGCTTTACCTAATGCTGTTACGTCTTGAAAGTTTAAACTATTTAATTTAGAATAGACAAAAAAAGGGAAACTATTAGGTAAACATATCAGTATCTTCAAATTGTATCTATAACCAAAATAAACTTACTAATATTGAAACAAAATTTGACAAGGATCGTTTAATAGTTTCCACCATATCGAAGTATGTTCCGTGTGAAGTATCTAATGTTGCCATAAGATTTTGTAACTCAGTCTTTACATTGTCCTCAAAATCTTTTCTTCCCTCCCCGTATACATGCATATCTTTCGTGAAACCCTTTCGTAAATCTCCATGAAGGGAACTATATGCTTTTTAGTAATAGTAATAGTAATAATGCTTTGGTTTCCCAATATCATTTTGCCGAAATAGGAGCTTGCTCTGTCATTCAAATGCATTTTGTACGGGTCTTTTCCAAATGCCTTCCTTGCTAACTTGGCATTTTTTAGGACGATAATCCCCTGACCAAATACACTTATCTTAAAAATGTCTCCGTACTTTTCTGCATACTCAAAAAATTTCTCATGAAGGGTTTCCTGTTGGATGCTTAAACCATGTCCAACTAATGGCCATTCCGGTGGGACAGGAATTGTCATTCCTTTTCTTCTCCACGACTTAAGGAAACAATACAGCAAAAGTAAAACTACCACAGCACTGATTAAGACGTCCATCTTCCACCTATCTTAAGAGCCAAATGCCTGCACCTTATTCAAATGTATTGACGGCATACAAAACCCGAACCCAGTCTTTGTAAATGAGTCAAGTTATACAACATAGATACACTGTTGGTATGTAAGTTTAAGGTCGTACAAAGTCTAGGTCACATAATTATGGTCTAAAGGATGTAATCAAAACAACACAGTGACCTGTTACCTGTTGAAAGATAAAATCGCAGTGTGGTGTATCTTGTGGAAAATAACATACATTTCGCACAAAGAAGTATTACTTTATTTTTTGTCTGTATACATTTAAATTGGGAAACATAAAGAAGATACAAAGAAGAATATAGTTCGTGTTTCTGTAAAAGTTATTTTTGTCATCTTTCATAAATTCACAAACATTTACCACATATATGACATGTATACATCCTTTGATTTCAACTTCCTGGGTATGCAATACATTGCACATGGATAAGCCTTAAACATAATTTTATTGCACAAGCCGCTATTATATCAAACGTATGTTTGTTTATTCATTCGGTACATTCTATTTGACTTAACAATTCTTATTAAATGATGTGTTTGCACATTATGCAGAAACCAGAAAAATAGTGGGTTTTTTACCGGTCAATTGTCAAACAATCCTCGATATAAATGGAAGAAGCATGAAATAATCTGTTAGAAAAAATAAAAAGTAATTAAAAATTACATTTATGTTCATTAACACTTAGCCTGCTAAGAGTGACCGTGATAAAAGAATTTGCTTAACACCTTGAATCCAGATTAGAAGCCGAGTAACTCGGCGTCTAATCAAGATCCAAGCTGCTTGACACTCGGTCAACTTTTTCTTCAAATACTTGGCAACTCTGATGAATTTTAAAATGTAGGCAGAAGACAGTTTTAAGCAGACGACATTTTTTCAGCAGGCCAAGGGTTAAACAACTGACAGATAGCATAATTATTTTCAACATATTTTTATCGAGTTGTATTCGTATTCACTTGTGTTTGTTTGTATCTCATGGATTTTCTTAATAAAGCATCATTAAATCAGATAAATAAATAGCAGGGTTGCACTGGGTGTTCATGGAATATCTTCGATGAATCTCGATGAAAGGCTTGATTTCACACGAATAGTCAACTAATTTTGATTTAACACACATAAACACACGTGTTGATCTAGCAATGGATTGAACAGATTACAGTTCTTACGGACACATTCTGCATTATGATGAAATTTGTTACTTAGCTAGCAGATTGTCAAGGACAGATTTAGACATAATTTGGATAGGAGGATCAGAAGTATCAACACGGACGAGAACCTTAGCATCTTTGGTCCATACATTCGTTATTTTAGAAGCATGTGTGGAATTCTGTCGAGCTTCATTGCCCAGTTCAGAAGAGAATGGTTAGCCTGTGTAAGATCCTCCGTCACGAACACTTTGCCTGGGTAATGTTTGAGGTTCTTTATTGGACATGAAAATCTCTGTTTTTGTGTAATAACGAGAGAACTTCACTTGTCGTTTGTCTCCTGTACCAACAGGGTTGCATCGTTCGATATCATCGGCATTTACATGTTGCCAACGTTAATTGTGATGTTGTCATCTTTGAATTTGCTGACGAAGTTTGTAAGTTCAGCCTCAGTTTGTTTAGCAGGGACTTTGAATTTTATGAATTCTGATGGAATTCTGCTACCGTACTGCTGATAATTATTTCGGTTGTATTCAAGCTGTTCAATTCTCTGTTTTTGTGCTATAATTTCAGTTTTGCACGCTTGTGATCATTTCTGTTTTTGTTTAAGTAGAGCATTTTGTTACTGGATTATTTCATTTAGCATGTTCATAAGCTCTTGGTTTGAGTCTAACATAGGCTTGACTGCCGATTCTTTAAAATTTGCTATGACATGATCCATCGCCGTTTTGATAACATAGGTTAAAAAGATTGTTGGTGCGATATTTCTCAGAAATTATTCGTCTTGAAAGGTTTTCTAAACCATAATTGCAAATGAAACCCTCCCTGTCTTCTTTTTACATTTTCCGTATAAATCAGGATGTGCGTTTTGTCTTTTATGAAGGGATGTTTCATTTTCATCCCTAAGCGACCCGCGCTCTCCAGCTTTGCGTTTGGGAGTATTTTTGACGGAATCGCTCACCTCATATTCCATTGTTGTAGCCAACCTTAGGCTGAAATCCAATCCACTTTATAATAAACACTTCCTACACTTTCCACACGCTAGCAGAACATAGCGCGGAAGAATGGCAACAAAATGGCCGTGTAAAGTCGATATCACCTTTCCCTTTGTGATCTTTTTCACGTCACTTCAATTACTTTCAGTCACTTAAATTTATCCAAGTTTTCAACATTTGATATCAGCAGACATTTCTAATGTGAATAAACTTTGTTCTGTAGCTTTTAATGTATCATTATCATAGACTTTAACCTCAAAGTTTTGGAGACCCTTACACACACCACCCGATGAATTTTTGCGCCATGTTCACCACTTTAAATTATCGTTAAACGATGCATTTGAAAAGAAAAAGCCTTGTTAAACATTATTTTCGATCTTTACTTGCAAGTCGAAACCGAAGAATTGCGACAAAATAATTATATGAAAAGTGGAAAGCTGACGAAAAGGGATTTGAAAGTCGCTCTACGACCTTGTGTTACGAACCAGGCGTAACTATAAAGACAAAGCCAGCAGCAAACTTTACAAAATTTCTTAATTAAAAATAAGTTAAAATAGAATATTGATACCTAAATCATAATTCCAAATATCCAACTTTATTCTGATCTTCTTAAATGTCCTTTTTAATCAGGTTGTAGAAAGATACTGAGCACTTTAAATCAAATCTCCACTCTTGAATAAATCCAAATAATCCCAAATCCCAAGTAATTCCAAATACAAAATAATATCCAAAGAAAAATCCAGAATTTTCACAAAGTATCTCTATGATGACCAAAGATAAAGATACCAAGCTTCTCTATCCTTATATATGTTTTCTGAAATTCTAGAATTATGTAGTGTTTACCTAAGAACATATTAAGATTATATGACCAATTGTTTACAAGTTTTATGCTAAAATAGCTCTCTTGACTAATCTCCAATATTCTGAATTTTCTGTAACATTCTACATCTTTATATATATGATCCATCAACTTCTTTAATATTCTAAAAACAGAAATTACAGGTAAACACGTGCTCATCAACAAAATACATCATTTTAAATATAAAAACAAGTAAATAATTAACAAATAAGCTGTCTTTATAACACTTGACATTCTTCCTGAAGAATTCAAAACCAAAAGGGGCCATCTACTAGTCATGTCCAAGATACTTGCCAATTTCCTGGATTGTATGTCAAGTCAGTCTGAAGTTATCTTACATACAAACATTTTGTGTTCAAACTCACTGTGACTTTGACCTTTTACCTGATGGTCTCAAAATCGAAAAGGATCATCTAATAGTAATGAAAAACCGCCCTGTCAAATTAAAGGATCATTGGTCAAGGCAGTTTTCAGTAATCAATTTGACAAGATTTTTACATTTCTCAGTTTCACTGTGACCTGACCTTTAAATGGATGATCTATGAAATAATAAAGGTCATCTAACAGTTACGTTCAAACTCATCCGCAGAGTTTTAGAACCGTAGGTGAAAGTGTTCTTTGATTAAAAGTGGACAGAATTGTGATATATAATGCTAGTGTAACCTTGACCTTTGATCTGATGACCTTAAAATAGATAAGGGTATTTACTCTTCGTGTACAATCTTCCTGCTGAGTTTGGGGAACGTAGGTCATAGCAGTGTTATCAATTTGTAATCAATTTCATTGTGACTTTTAAATATGAGCTGGTGACTTGTGAAACAATAGTAATCCTCTTCTCACCATACCAAGCCTCCTTGCTTAGGTCAAGGCTATCTTTAGTTTTCAATCTGACAGACTTCTTGTAATCAATGTCACTGTGACCTTGACCTTTGACTTGATTACCTAAAAATCAAGGGTATATAAGGGTATTCTACATGCGATGATCTACCTACCTGTTAAGATCCTATCCAGGCGTTTTCTAGTTAATCAATCAATATTATTATCAATAAAAATAATATCATTATCAATAGGAAAAGTTTTGCTCTACCGATGGACAGACCGACCGATCTACCAACCCACTGACATGTTCACAACAATATATCTTCTTTTTTGAAAGGGAAAGGGATAATAAACAATTTATAGAGTTTTGCAATGGAAGGGGATATACTGTGTGTAACAGATGGTTGTTCATAATGCGTCTCTCAAGTTCGTCGCTCTTCTGCCTAAATTGCTTGTTCAATATGTTCCTATACAAATGCCGTGAAAATATAAAAAGTACAAAAATATAAATGAAACAAACGACTACTCACAGTGAAATAAGCTTATGTTATACATTTTTGATATTTTTTCTGTAAAATGTATACTTTGTGAATTAAGTCAATGAATTAAAAACACTATACACGATTTAAAGAGATATGCGCCGATTTTCGGAATAGTTAATCATGAAACCAATAACTGCATTCGAAGACACTCATTCTTACCAGAGTTAATATTCTACGGTAATTTCCTTTTGCAAACAACGGTTTCAGACGATTTGTGTTCAAGGTCATTTTGGCAATGAATTCTGCCCTGGTAACCTACAACCCATGGTGAGTCATCTACATAGATTCAGGTATACAGGTCAAATTATCAGTCGTCCACGGGTTGGGCGGGGAGTGTTCAGAAAATATGCACGTATGGTACATTTAAGGTTTCGTATATACTTTGAAAAAAAGGCACAGTGACGTATACATTTCTGAACATTTTCATCAGATGTATGACATCAGCTTCACATTTGTGAAGGCTGAGTTTTTAGATAATGTACGTTTATGTGACACAATTGTACACATACTCAGATATCTCCATGTCTGAGGCAATTTCCATTTTAAGCTTATATTTGATTGTTTTCTGTAATTAGTTTTTGACTAAATTTTGTTTTTCTGACAGAGTCATGAGTTTGTTAAGAAACAGGTTGGTTCGAAGATACTAGGGACGTATCTTAAGTCCGTAGAGCACGTGCCTATCGTGTGAACACGTTACGGTAGTTGGAGTGCTGTTAAAGATGATGTCAAAAATATCTCAACGTTTAAATGGTGGTAGGACTATGCAAATAATTTTTTGTAAAATAATACAACTTCAACGTTTCTTGGAATATATTCCAATATACATATAGCATACATGAAAATCATATATTTAGCAGAAGGAATGGACATATCTGGGAAAAGAATGATCGAATATTGATAACATTAGACCTGCACGTAGATTCCCATATCAGAGTTGCACATGTTCGTCTGTAGAATCCTCAATCGTTGTCAGTTCAAAGAGTATTTCCTTTGCTTATTTAAATTCTATGAATATCTATAAATGCATCGAATTCATATGCACAATATAATTTGTTTTAAATATATGTTCCAAAATGTTTTTTATAAACTGCTCTTACATTCCACTTTGCAGACATTCCTTATTCACAAATAATCTTTATATGCCCATACTATAAATGCTAAATTAAGATTTAGTGCGACATTTTTTTCCGTTATACTTAATAATAGCAATAACTTTTTTTTTTTTTTGGTTGAATTTTTGTTGACAAAATGCATGACCTAATGCCATTATTACAAAGTTTGTTCATTTTTAAACGTAGTTTTCTTTAGCTATATCTTCATAGTTCAGTTTGAGAATTGTGTGGCGAAAGGTTAAGTACTGCTTAATACACTTTAAAACTACCGATTGTTAACAATGCCTTAGTTTTACAAATAAAATAAATTGGGTAACAGTCCTGAGGTTTTTAAATGATAAAATTGTGCGGGTGGTGATGTTACATTTAGTCAGGGTATCACCTAATAGATCATTCTGGTCTATATCCATTTCTGAATTTTCGTTTGATATTTGTAGAGATGAGTTAAACGGAAGATTAGGCTAAGTTTACCTCGCTCTATCAGATCAATGAACTTCAATTAGTTTCAGACCTTATAAAAATCTCTATTAGAAGTAAATATTTAAAAGTGAATATAATACAGTCTTCGTTCTGCATACAGTTAACTACCAAAATCTTTATCTGGGTCTTCGTCTTCACCAGATGTCATCGTGTGTTTGGCCCTTTTAATCCTAGGACACTCTAGTGTGGTGGGGCTAAGGTGGTTATCAGCCATTGCATGTTGGAATCTATAGCTCCAGCTCTGATTGCCACTGCAGAGCCAAATCCAAATTGAGGCCTTGTCAGCAGCACTGTTCACAGCCTGGATTTCCTACTTTCGTTATCTTCCATCTATTTCTAGTGATGTGAGTATCCCTCACACTGACAGGGACACCTCAACATCCGTATTCTACTGGGAACAGTTAATCACTCTGTTCCTTTGTATATCCATTAGCTGGGGATACCTCTTAGACTTTCTTTCATATGCCTCCTCACATCTTTTACCCACAGAACAGTGAGTTCAATCGCAGTGATCTTCTTGGCCTGATTGGACCATACCACAACATCTGTTCGGTTATTAGTGTGGACACTTACATAATTAAAAAATTCAGATAACTAGTTTAATCATTTCCTGATTTCTAAAATTAATAACATATTATTTAATACATACCTTAAGTATATATTTTTAACAAATGACGCACTGTGGTTATCAAATTATTAGATTTCTCATCCGAGACCAAGGAACCCGTGTGTCTCTAAGCTAAGAAGTCTTTGACTGCAGAATTTGGTCAGCTTACATACTGCTTGAGCAAACAAAAACGCCGGTTTCAACAGAACAAAATGAGTTCTGTTCAACATTACCGGAAACGACTTCAGTTGACCACCAAAACCAAATTAGTGGTTGGAAAATAATTTCATTATACAGAATGTAGTATACATGAATTAAATGGCAATAATCAACAATATACACAGCGTTTCGAATTTAAATAATACATGTCTGAAGTGTTTTGACAACCGAATATTATAAGTAAGTAGCTTTTACTAAAACAGTAAATTTCATACCTGACAATCAAGAACAGCTGTGAATCAATGTCAGGAAATTGATTTTGTTGTGAGACTAAGTTTAACACAATCTAAACAAAGCATGGATACCTAACCTGCTTAAACTTTGCACACAGAAATCAAAGTTAGTGAAGCACCTAGATATAATCTAGTTTGATCATAAAACAGTGTATTTCTGTAGATAAATTAACACATTCAAATCAACATGTTGCCCAATGTACATTTGAATATAAAACGAGGTCGATAACTAATTTTAGAGTTTCCAGTTATTTGTAAAAACGATTTGAGTGATATAGACCGACTTCACACACATATAACAAACTTTAAAAAACACAAAAAACAGCAATAACACGACAGCTATAAGAGTTCCTATTGTTTCACATAATTTTATAAACCAATTATATTGTTACATCTATGCCGGTTACATGAGTTATTACACTACAAGATTCTCTATTTCAGCTCTTTAATATATGATTATTACGGTTTGACCACTGAATGGTATCTAACTTTCATACCAACATACTTCTCACAGAACAACAACAATCAGATGCCACTATCAAAACAAAGCTGACACATACTGACCTCTCTCACACATGCTGTCAGTCCCTTAAACTCTATATCTACCATACATCACGCAACACTCTGACTACCTGACCATCCAAACTCTTAACAGTACCCAGCTCAAAATGCAGATGCACGATACACAATGTGTGATTTAACATACATTGTTAGATAAATACGATGAAATTCATAGTTCACTGAAACTTCTAAAAAACGAACTCTTCTGGACTGAACAAAGAGTTCAATTTATACTATAGAGGCTTCCGTTTTAGGGAATGTTAACATTAGGTGTCTGTTTAAAATGGCAGTTAAGGATTTTCATCAGCGTTATGAACAACACCGTTTGAACAAACATGGAAGAGGAACTGTATATGATGTTACTAGTAAAATAGTTTAGATCTATCATATATGGTTTTATGACAGATGGTTTTTAAGGTGTTACTGTATCAGTCTACGTAAAATAAAATGTTCCTCGGGCGGGACAAAATCTGATCATAGGATCGCCCATTGAACATATTTTTTTGAAATTACCTATATTTAATATAACAGGCAAACTATCGAACGGTTATATTGTTTTAAATAAGAGGATGGGTGTTATTAGGTTTGAACTTAATAAACTTTTGTAAAACATGCAAGGGCAAACAATTTTGGCCAATGGTTCACCATTCGAAACAGAATTGGAGGACCATTTTCAAATGCTGCAAACAACATCTAAGCGTAAGCATGTAAATAATCTGACGAGAAGAGATAAATATGATATACATACATGATAATACGAGCTATTTTTATATATGTATGTATTTTCAAAGTGAAAATCAAGTAAACTGTCTAGCTATGGTTAATAGAACGTACACGTCATGTTATTCTCGAAAATTTTCTCCTTGCTATCAGTGGCAAAAAGGCGATGATAAAACTAAATAACTGCTTGTCACACGCTCAAAAAACTTTGACAATTTTCGAAATGTGCTAATCGCTGACTGTTTTACAAAAATTCAGGTTGCTTGCACATCCCTCTCATTATCTAACTACTGATTGGGCCATTGACACAAGTTTCGAAGTAATGGAACCACTGAATGATCATTCGGCACACGCTGCATTAAATGGTAGTCTGTTTAAAACCGACTTTGCTTTGTACAACAGATCTAGAGTTTATATTGCTTTATCCTGTCATTTATCAATGCGTGATCATAGGTACTTTTTTTAAATTCTTAATTCTGTTACACGTATGTTTTTCAACACTAGGAATTTAGTTCAAGCGTCTCTCAATAACGCATTTGTCAACCCCTTATGATCGCGGTACCACCCTACAGAAATATGGCTTTGGGCGACAAGTTATTGCAAATTCAAACTGACCAAGTCTAGGGTCACATGGTACATGGTGTTCTCGTTTCATTTCAAAATTCCATCGCTGTAAAAGTGTAGTTATATACAGGAATATTCTAGACCTGGCAAGGCTCTCTCCAACGCACTGTCTCCTCCCGTAACCAAATGGCAGTAGGCTGTGTAAAAGATATATACATATATACTGTAGAATTTTGGTCAGTGAATACAATTCATATCAAAATATTGATAAAAAAAGCTTTTAGTCAATTTTCATTGATACCGCCGATTCTTGCAAGATTATAGATTATCTAACGTTAGCACTTATCGTAAGTTTTAAGTAATAACAAATACTACAACATTCTTCAATTTTCACATGCAGCACAAAGTTTGCTTTAAAACTGGGCGTTTTACCCTTTTGGGAATTAATTGTAAATGTTTTGTACTTATATGATCCTATATATTTTACTACTCTAGGTAACATGTCTGATCTACAGCTTGTGTTAATAAAACCATTCATAATAAACATTTCAAGCTTTTATGAGTAAATCACTTAAATTGGTCGGCAATGTACTTTGTAATTTAGCAAGAGATATAAAATACTGACTAGATGGGTGTTATGTTACGTTTACAAACATCAATACCTTAAGAAACACTCAATTCATGACTTATATTAATTACTTTAAACAGTTGACCTTAATATCTTTTCAACTTTTCTGACAACCTGAATAGTCTCCAAACTAATAAAGATTAAACAATAAATTAATGAAATACTTTGCTGCATTTGAGAAAGCATCTGGCCAGTCGACTGACTGACTGACATAATTCATAAACAGTCGTATTCATATTATTGTAAAGTACACATTATTTCACCTAATTGAAACAGCTCATGTCATAATAGACATTTTTATATGCTATGCAGTGATTCAATTAACTAAGAGACTGCACATCATAATAACCGTTTATGTATAATATTAATTTACTCGCATCTGCACAAACCGTCAATATTGTATTTTGACTTTTAAGAAAACTTAAATATTTCCGTATGGTCCGACTGTCCAAAGCTGAATGACAAGTTTTACATAGTACGAAATCCTCGTGCATATCTTACAACGCCACCTAGCGTTCATTACATTCAACGAAGAGAAATTAATTTTCTGCTTAATCGACTTCACACAACCGAAGAAAATTACATTTCTATTATTCTCTTAATAATTGTATGTTTCTTGAAAATAGAAATTAACCGTTTAATCAACCGTTTGCTTTTCATGTAAAATTATAATAAAGGGTTTAAAGTTTACTTCTTTCGTTGAATGTGATCATTTGGCAACAGTTCTCCATTTTCGTCAAGCCATCTCTCTGGTCGGAATTTCCACGGATCACCCCAAATCTTCTTATCATGGTGGATGTACCAAATGTTGGCAATAATCTGTTTCAAATGACAATATTTGTGTAAGTAACAACTGTAAACGAGTACTAAATATTTAGTTAGCTTTAATTAATTCGAACTATTTTAAAATTAATTGAAACATGCGCATTTTCCGCATTGTATGAATCGCTGCACAGATATCACCACACATATTGGAAGAAAAAGGCTGAACTATAACGTTCAAGTTATGATATCAAGACAGGTGGAGTTTTTTAAAATTCCAAATACTACACAGGAGTTTATGCTGCAAACTGTCGAATTTTATAAACGGTTGCGATGAATAGCATCAATGATCTATCATATGGCATCAATATGAGAAAGAATTTTGCATATGTCAAATAAAACTCATGTTCGAAGCTTACTAAAATCATTTCGATGATGAGTTGGGTAACGCCAGTAAACAGAAAATGGAAAGGAATAGAAATAGTCAACGGCAGATGAATCTACATGAAAAAATTAGGCCTGCTTACAGATAAAATATTCAGATTAAAAATCCCTATCAAAATAAAATCCCGGTTAATCCAACTGCTAGATTTGTCCAAAAGGTAGTTCCATGTAAAAGTTGCCACAAAGAAATGCCTACCAGCGTGTCTTTAGGGAAATCATAGCCTTCGAAGTCGATGTTCTGATTACATATGTGGGGTATCAGCAAAGGCACAGCCGGAACATATCTAAAGACTTCTAAAGTCACAGCCTCGGTAAATGGAAGACTTTGTTTATCAGCAAAGGCCGGTAGCCGATCTCTACCAATGACTCTGTCTATTTCCTCCTGAATTTTCGTCTGATATTCGGGATGGTTTATCAGGCATAGAAACATAGAGCTTAAAGTACACCCGACAAGATTTTTAAATTGCGGGATTTCTAGTGTATTTCGTTTAATACAGTGTCAATGTACATTA
>JAULCC010179892.1:0-21221 GCA_032358795.1 Nuttallia obscurata
ACACATAAAGGAACTATTCGCAATCTAGCTATGTATTTGTATTATGCTTTCAAGAAAAGAGATGAATTTATGACTGGCAATGTGTAACAATGTCACTCTGTTTTCTTGTTAGGTACACCGTTTAATTGCACTGAAGACATGAAATACATTGATATTTCACATTATTTGTATCTATATGTTGTGTAATTATTATTGTTTGCGGTTTTGTGTATGGGCCGGAGGCCTTATTATGCAGCAATAAAGATATACTTTATACACGTCATATAATCCACACATGTCATATATTTTATATCTGTCATACACTCCACACACGTCATAATTATATTCTCCTCACTCGCCATATACTCCACACACGCCATATACACCATACACGTCACATACTTTATATACGTCATATACTCCACACATGTCATAATAATATACTCTACACACGTCATATACTACACACATGTCAAAACTATTTACTCCACACGAATCATATACTCCACAAACGTCATTTTCTCTACATACGTCATAATCATATACTCCATACACGTTATATAGATCTACTCCACACACGTAATTTACTTCACACACATCCTATACTTTAAAAAGATATAACACATGCCATATATTCCACGCACGTCATAAACTTAAATATAACACATACCATATACTCCACGCATGTCATAACTACATACCCCATACACGTCATATACTTTGAAAAAGCACACGTCATACTCCACACACGACATAATTACATACTTCACACACGTCATATATTCCACACGCGTCGCATCTGTTATTTCACAAACGTCGCGAATAACTAGTACTTCACACACGTCGTGTTTGCTAATTTACACACGTTAAATTGTATGCTTCACACATATCAAGTATCACACTTCACACGTCAGCTTTGTACCGTACTCTTCACAATTCACTTTTCTAGAACCTCATCTTTAGCTCAAAATTCATACTACTCAATTTAGAACACATAATTGATTCGTCGAACTTATTCATACAAACAAATTCATACATCATGTTTGCCACGCCATACTTTTTTTCATACCAAAAAAGGAAACATACCGTAATAAATATCTGTTGTAGTGACCATTCCGTCACAGAGACAAACATCACTTATCTCGGACATTGCGAACGACCTAGATGATCGAACCAGCGACCCTAGATTGACAGCCGTGTGTGTAACCACTACACCAGTGAGCCCGGTCGGGTAGTGCTCGCCCGTCACAAAAAAATACACTTCATCTAAAAATTTTAGGGGTTCGTCAGTTTTTTTATAGAGGCCAAAAAATGTGGTCCCTGATCAGAGAACTCATGAATGCCTAATCTCGGTAACCCGTGGTTAGACTTTATTCAAGGATTTCAAGTGACACACCATCCTTTATATTTTCAATAAAATTGCAAACTTTCTTCAATATGTCAAGATTTCGAACTAAACAGCTTTTGTAGGTATTCTATTATATCCTTTCTTACAAAATGATGGCGGCTAAAAGTAAATGTTATCGTAAGTTTTAATGATACGATAGTTGTAAACAAATTCATACGAAGGTCTTAACTACGACATTCATACTCGTGAGCGTCTACAGCACAACATTCATCTTTTAAGCCTTTAAGCATGATAGAAATCTGCCACAAGCACTCTGGTGTGGATAACCTACAGTTATCTAGGGTGACCTTCGTGACTGAAAGCGGACGACTCGAACAGTGCTTACGACAAAATCTTTCGTAAGACTTTACGCCGGACGTTCCCCCATGTGTGCTACAAGTATTAAAATCAAACGATCTATGCGTATCAACTGGTCGTTTCGTAATGTTCTTGAGTATAAGTTTTAACATTTTTATGTTTAAATAAATTTAAAATACTTAGTTGAGAAGTAGTCCTACTCTTCTTTTAGCATGCTATAGAAGACTCAGAAATGTGTTAGAGCGTCATAGTTTGTTGCTTCAAACAAATGTGCATTAAAAATTATAATACATATGTAGATAGATTGGGCCACGAACGCTGGTAACTTTAGTTTTTGTCCTTTCTAACTTTAGCTATCTCCTAAGTGATTTTTATCCTCAAGTTGGCTTGTACATGCTTTTTGTTGTTGCTTGTTTGTGTTTGTTGTTGTTTTTCTGGGGGAGGGTAGTTTGTTTTTTAATTCAATATTGATAGATGTTCGTTCTATTAAAAAGCGCATACCATTATATTTTAAATTGATTTTCTGTCATGAATAACTGGTCCAATATTGTAACTCTGAAACAGTTTCGTAATAGATTTACATACTGAAAATTGTTTAGCAATTACCTTTAACAATAAGGCACAGATTTTATGCCATAGAAACTCAGCTTGTCTCCCTAACATTAAATATTTTTCTACGTTAACAGATGTTTCTACCAAGGTGCAAAATTGTACGAGGAGATTACAGCCCAAGCTGTAATAGAGGATTTGTTTTGTTCTCGCGTCCATGCGAAAGTCGAACAGCAGTATGTTGCGAAAACACCAATCAGTGTGAAAGTAGCACGCCGTGAAAAATACAACTGCGTGTGATTTCACCTGTTGAGCCAAATTTAAGAAACGGTGACACTATCGCGACACATCTACAGTCTTACAATACGCTAAAAATATTATATAACATTATGAACATCTAGAAAGTCGCAGTGAAATATCGGCTGATAACTAACGATTTCTCCTGATTTCTCCTGATTACCTATTCTACCAGCCTCGAACAAGGCAATTTATCAACCATTCTATTGATAATATATCCTAAGGTCTGAACACAGGAATGAATATTGCAACTCTGATTATCTTGATAATGCACCTTGGCGTAATTCAACAATTTAACAGATAATTTTGTCTTCATATTTTTCAATGAAACAAAATGTCTTGAAAGTATGTTGTTTATCTTTCTATATGACAGCTATATTACAATATGATACAATATTTTAATTGGTATAAACGAATCCTTTTGCTACCAGAGGCGATTTTTAATTTATTTTGTAATTTTTTATATGTCTTTAAGAGGGGATTAAATTTGATAATTTTAAGAATTCTTCACCCTTAGTCACGGAGTATATCTGAGTTTAAGTTAAGGAATATTTTTAAGATTGTTTTTGGCGAATTCAACGTTGTTTATTGGAGTTGGACTAGTCTTATATTGACAGGCCGTCGAATCTGTCTGCAATTCATTTGAATATACCTGAAATAGATCTATAGCGAGCATGGGGTTATATTTACATAAGTATGTAGGCTCAATAAGATGTGCCAAAAGTCACACGATTGCATACCCTCGAGGAATGACTAGCCAAGCGACAAACTGACCTGCGGCTGACCGCTGATAAAAACAAAAAGCACCGGAAAATATCTAGATGTCATAGTCGTTAAAAAGAAATCAGGTACTGCAAAACGCCGGAAATGTTTCATTACAAATGATAAGATAATCAAGTATAAGTCGGAGACATACTCATTGCAAAATTTTAAAAATGAGCATCAAATCTTGTTTTATATAGATACGTATTTTGCAACGCGTATTAACTAAACGTTCAGGTTAAACATTCAAAAGTAAAAGTTTTTATATACAGTTAACTAAACATTGAATCAAATATACAGAACATTATTCTTACTATATATATAAACAGACCAGACGTTGCATCTTTCTCAAAACCAACCATAAAGGTGTATTTTTCATAACGCTATTTGGTTACCATGGTACTTCTAGCTCAAGGGGAATAACTCATACGACCTTGTCCAGAAATCAACAAGTTACTTTTCATAAAATAACTCCTTATTCCATCAGCGCGAGTGAGTAATTTCCCGTCTGCCTATTACGTAACTAACAAACTGTCCTATCATAGGTTAACAATTGATTGAAAACAGACCATATTGACAGTAGTTTCAACTGAGATGTAGATTATGGTCAAACTGTTAATTTTTAACTTTATTTTGTTGATTGTTTGATTGGTCGGAAATTGCCTATCACGTAATGTGCCATTCATGCGACATTTACCTTGCCATGTGCCGAAACTAAAATTTGGACAGACTTTATTGTATTGCATACTTTTCGAAACTTTTTTTTTTATTTTACATTTCAGCAATTATATTCCCTGCCTCCGTTTCTTTTTCTCAATCGTTAATTGGCATACACATACAAGAAAATGGTCACACAAAAAACTAAAGCGTAGAACTAAATACTTATTTTTCTGTGAAATTATAACAGGACAGAGTAAGATCTAGCTCACTTTTTGTCCAAATTGAAACCTTTTGAGAAGTTAGGAAACAGAGGACAGGGTGTTATCAATAACAACTAAATACAGAAGGCTGTTCTTGCCTCTTGGATCAGATGTAACCGTTTCTGATGTTAGCCGTAAATACGAGATATACGGATAGTAGTCTTTCATAACTCGTATTAAAGTTATTTATTTGTGGTCTGTACTTGTGTTACTTCATTTTAAAAAAAAAGACAGGGTATCGTATAGAACAGAATACAATCACACGATCAACGTGAATTAAAAGAACGGTAAGGTGTTCGATTTGCACTGAAAAGCGTTCCAACAGAGAGGAATATAGGCCAAGCTCAAGTCTGTACGAAATTACTTCTGCACGTTTTAAATATCGCTGTGTCTCAATGCCTCGTTAACCTTCTAAAATGTACAGCCAAGATATTATTTTTCAAAATATTTGTTTTAGATAAATTGCTTTTGTTACTGTAAGTAAAAGTCGAGGACATTTAATAGCCATGTAAGTATGATATTTCATAACACTTGTATTGTGCCAAAAACTGCAAAACATACACAGACTGACACATGTTCTTCTTGAGTAAGTAAGTTCCCAGGCTGAATATCATTTGCCTGCGACGATTATCTGATTACCTATTTTACCACCAACGGTCAGGTCTTATGTTGGCTGCGGTCTTACTAAATCTACAAACTCTTCCAAACTAGGTTATATCAAATGAATATTTAAGCGGCGCTAATTGTTCCGGGTGATTTCCTGACAGAAAACAAAAGACAGGTTAACAGTCTGTCACGTCTTATCTTGCGAGATATCTGAAAACCAGAACATGTTTTTGGTGCTATACACGTGTTTTACGTACTATCGTTGACTTAACAATATTACTATATATATCGCTTATGTAGTCTTTGACAAAAAAAGTACAGACAAATTCCAAAATAACTGAATTTCTTTATAAATAAATAATATTTTGCTGTAGAACTTATGAAACATACGAAATACTTGTCCTGTTTTATTGTGTTTTTTTACAATGTGTAAACATTTCTTTTAAAAGGGTTTGGATATACAAAATATGAAAAATAAGTTTCCAGCTTTTCAGACCAATATATCACGCAAACCATATACATATATTGAAATTACATTCCTTTAAATATTGTACACAATGTTATCGCCTATATAGGTCAACTCAGGTCTCACAATATCTGAACAAATACTTATCAGAGAATTTAGATTGCACTCATTAAAATTCTTTCTAATAAAAGAATGACATTGTCATATCTATTCACCTTTTCTTCTATACGTGGTAAAACTCCAGCTTGCACTCCTCTAGTTACTCCCCTTTAGTCGTATCGCGACGATTCTGCTTGTAACCTGGATCATTTTCTCCACTCTTTGTTCTATCTGTATGGAGAAGTACATACATTGACGATATACAGGTCTGACATGTAGCATGCGCGTGTTTGTTTTTAAATTGATTTGCATGTATGCGATTGGACAAATAAAATCAATGGCATATTCATGAAACATCTATTGAGTTGTATATTTAATATTTAAACAAAAATATGTTTTAACTAAATCTAACTGATTGTTTTATCTATCTCTGGTGATCGATTGATCCTTTTCACTTCTGCTATATCTACTTTTCATTATATAATTATTATTATTTTTATCACATTATCATTAACCTTGCTGATAAATATTATTGCAAATTTTACACATTCTTCTTCTTCTGATTAGTTTATTATTATTACTACTATTGTTGTTGTTTATTGGGAATTTAACGTCGCTTGAACTTTAGTCATATCGCGACGTCCAGCTCATTACAGGTGGAGGTAGACCCAGGGAGACATCTGTACACTATTTCAGACACAGAGTGCACCCGGGTAGAACCATCAACCTACCGCAAGGCAGCTGGAAGGCTTCCTCACTTGAAAAATCGAAGTGCCTAGACCGGGATTCGTACCCACAGCGTTGAGGGGCTGAGAGATTGCGTATCATTCTTGTTATCACCATTGTTAATGTTATTGTTGCAAGCTATATCAAAATATCACAAACTATTATTAATATCATAATTATTTGTTATAATATATTTCGGAGTGTGGCATTTTCTAAATTCCAAGGATACACCTTTTTATTTAATGTGTCCTTACTTTCATTTTCTATGTGTATTCTTAACTTTGTAAACATTTTATTTCATTTTTCGGAAATTTCTTTTGACCCATTAATCTACATCAGAGAAATATGCGTATATATGTCTGTCTGTAAAGCCTATCAGCGATGCCGAATATGCGTGCCTCTCAGTCACGTCAGGGAGAAAAAATGATCTCGGTCAGGGAGCTAACCCTACGAAAGCCACGCCTTTCAAAAAGGCCACGCCGTCAGCCTATCGTAACGAGTCTAGGGGTTTACGGCTCCCTGTCAACCTAAACATTGGGGTGGGCCTTACAACGCAAACCCCCAGATGATGCGGCGACCTCACGCATATGTGCTCCACGTAGTAAATCTAGCTACCTTTCATTCATACTTAATAGCTGACATGTTCGAGTGAGCTGATTGGTTGACAGTTTTCTTTGGCCTAGTTTTCATGTACCATTACCTCAGGTCTTTTGCATGAAATGTAACGTGTTATGTGCTTTAAAACATGCATTTTAGAAGAGTCCTAGATTTATATTGTTTTGTTCGCTATATCTGATACAAGAAAAATGGTTAATCGCTTGTCATATAACAAATATGTAACTTTCTTCTACGTTTTCTTACATATTCTGAAGTAGGTCGCAATTTCCCTCCAAATATATTGCAAACATCTAGGCAATACGGATTGCTATATTGCAAAGTGAATCAATAAATATTGAAATTGCAATAAATGCAAAAGTAAATTTAATGTATTGTAACAAAAAGTCAAGAAGAAATCACAACCTTAAATATTTTATCTCAATTTTTTTAGCTCCGTGTACGTTAAGGTGTTACATATTGATAAGTGGGCGGGACTTAAATTCTTGAAGAAAGTTGAATAACTCTTTAAACAAACCTGCCAACTTATTGTTTTTAAACTAAATGCAAAAGATCTATATATCTGTTTAGATCTAGAGCCTTTTTACAAAGAGACTTCATTTGTGTATTCTGTATCACGATAAATTTGGGACTAATTCTCCCAACCCGTGGCTTCATCGACCGTTCTGCGCATGCGCATCAAATCAATGAACTTGTCCCTATAAATACATTAATCGATCATTTGCTGAGTAAAATTTTGTTGGTCGGAGAACGGCGGATAGTACAGACGTATGGTGAACAGATATCAGTAAACGTTTCACCTGTATGTCTACCCGACCTCACGATCTACCTCAGCGAGATTTTGTCAAGACATTGTTCACGATTTTGTGCAGTGTGCTTGGATTATTTATTTGAGAAACGTTAGTTTTAACATACAGGACAGTTAGAGACGTGCAGTATGGATTTAATGTGTGTTGAAGCGGAAGCACCTAGGCGAGCATACGAAGATCCTGTATTAATTCATGACAATAGAGTGTTACAAAATTTATTGGCACTAGAGGACAGATATCAGCCAAATCCTGCTTATTTCAAATGTGTTCAATCGGACATTAAACGTTACATGAGAAAGATGGTATCGCAATGGATGTTGGAGGTAAACTTACTTCTTGTCTAAATCTCTTTCCATACATGCATTGGAATGTTGGAATTAATCTTATGAAATCATCAAATTTCGAAAATGACAGTTGCACTGTCTGAAAGAAAAATGTTTTTTCTTTCATTCTATGAAAATTTGGAATAAATTCATCAACAAGTGGAATTATTACCAATTAATTGATATTAGACCTCTTTGTGTCGTGTCTAGCGCCAAGTGGTGCAAATCAAGATGGCGGGACGAATGAATCGGAGTAATTTTGCAGACAGTCTTACTAAATTCATTAGTTCTCGAAATGCAGAGTCGTAAGGGATAATCTAAGATATGCATTCGCGAGCTAAATGTTTGGACTTTAGGCTGAATATTTTTGTTTTTGTGAAAATCTTTAAAATAACATTTTCTTCAATTTTCCCAGACAGTATATTTATGACCAAAAAATGCTCAAAATTTCGACAATTATGCGATTTAATCAATTTTTTCGTATTATTTCCAAATGTTTATGACTATATTTGACATTGGTCGTTTAGAACAGAGTTTTATGAATCGAACAAACCAAATTTTATGTTTATTTGGTCAGTCGTTGATTTTAAATGGTTATTTCACAGGGCCTATCGAGAACAAGTTTAAAGATTTTTGATAGCATGCCACCATGGCTATTACGCTGTCGAGCGAAGCTTGCATAGTTTTTGCTCCAGTTTTGATAAAGCAACCAATAAAATAACCTCATGTAAACCTCGTGGTGAAAGTTACTTATTCAGCAAATTTTATTAATTATCCATCGTATCACAAATTGCATTTAAATAATTACGCTTAAGTTGATGCATCGCATCGTCTTGCTTTATTAGTAAGCGTTGTGCATAGTTGAATGGTTTCTGAATCTAATTTTTTTATTATTCTTTTTTATTACAGGTTTGTGATGAGCAGAGATGTGAAGAGGAAGTGTTTCCTTTGTCTATGAACTATTTGGATAGATTTTTATCAGTGTGTGATATTCCACGGACACGACTTCAGTTATTAGGAGCAGCTTGTATGTTCATTGCGTCAAAGTTAAAAGAGACAAATCCCATATCGGCGGAAAAACTTGTGATATACACGGACCACTCAATTTCTTTATCTATGCTAATGGTAAATTTCATTTACTTTTCACTCTAATTTTATGTGTAATTTTTGACCTGCAGTATAGAAACAGCTGAGACTCAGCTGATCTGGAAAAGGTTCTTAGGTACAAGTTTAAACAAATGACGTAAAATTGGTGTATCGTGACGTCATTTGCTGCAAAATATGCGAGTTTTTTTGTGTGTGTGTAAATGCACGTAACCAAATAAAATTAACAAAAATGGGTAGAAATACAAAAATATGATTGTGTGAAAATGTTCGCAATTTAAATCAGTCAGCTGTGTGAAACTTCAGCTAATCCGGTTTAAAACCAGATTAGGTGAACAGAAATCGCTATTCTTGAAAGTTTATCTCTTTGATACACACATTGTACTTGACAGCGGCCGCGTGCAATCAGCTGATATTCATATCCGGTGGATACGGATTGCGCAATTATTTGAGAACACGTGTACATCAGCTTATTGATTCTTTTTGGGTCGCTGATGGTTAACTTTCATTTTTGTGCTGGCAAAGATTTCTCCAACTATATCTAAACAGAACCAGAATTTAACTCAGAAAAATATCATAAAGAGAGTGTAAATAATATGAAAAGTGATCTTGAAATATTGTGCCTGAAGCCTGATCTTGTCTATGTTAAAACATTCCTAGCACTTAACTACTGCAATACATCATTTTATAATGACCTGTACTCTCTATGGCTGGTTGATAAAACAATTAAAACCACTTCATAGATGTCATGACCTTTTTCAGCTGTACATCCAAAGTTCTCAACTTGCTTGAGACTTCAAAAATTATTCATAGGTTAAAGAAGCAACGTAAATGCAAATTTTCTAAACAGCAAATGCATTCTAATCCAAGTATATAGTGTAAGCTGACCTGTGACTTAGTTTTCCTTTGAAGTTTAATTCAGTTTTTCCCACAGTCCCCTCCTTATAAATTCATTTCTAATGGTGAAATTTAATCTGCAAGGAAATACCTGAGTTAGTGGGTTAGCTGTGTTTATTTTTCTATTTCTGGCTGGTTCACACTGTCTTTAATGGCCTGTGGTGTAAAAACTATTTAGTTCATGCAATAACAGATATAGGTATTCAAGTCAATGAAGTACAAACTGAATGCTATATACATTTAGGTCTACCCTCACTGTAGCTTAGGTAAACCAGTAATACATTACATTTATGAGGTATTCAGGGTCAATATTGGCTCAATAAATGGGTGAAATGAATTTATTGGCTAGATCCACAAAGTGTTTATCTATCTGAAAGACAGCATTCCTACATGTAGTGGCTTGAAACTTTTAAATAGCTAAAATGGAGAAGCTCAAATAAAAAATAAGGGAATTTGCTCAAGGTAGCAAGCCAAGAAAACCAATCGCTAAAGAAAAGAGGTCAGCTTAGCATTTTTTTTTAAAAATAGATAGAACCTAAAAAAGAGAGAATGAGAAATATTAAACATTCCATTAAGTGGGGATTTTGCTATCATCCATTCCATTCATGAATTACACCAGTAGATCGCCATTTTATTGTTTGTGGTGGAAGTAGTTCACAGTTAGAATCTGCCTTAGCAAAATTTGCATGCCCCTGAACAGATGTACTTTGTATGCAAATTGAAAGTGATATATTCCAGAGTTTGATAGAGCCAAAAGGATTTTTTGGTGTTATGCTTCAAATAAGTTCATTAAACTATTCTGACATACATACTGACACAGTTCTTGACAAGTATATTTTTTGTGCTTTTTCAGGACATGGAATCTTTGGTATTAAGCAAATTGAAATGGGACTTATCAGCAGTAACACCACATGACTTTTTAGAGCAAGTGTTGAGTCGATTATCTTTAGATAGAGAGAAAACGGAAGTGATAAAGAAGCATGCACAGACTTTTGTAGCACTTTGTGCCACAGGTAATACATTTGATATTTATATATGTGTACGTTATTTATAGATAGCAATTTATTTATAAATTGTAATTTTAGTGGGACAGTGTTTTGTATTTCCTTATTGATTAATTACTTTTATGGCTTAGGTGTGGGCAGGGTCAGAATGGACGCATTAAATTTTTATTTTTTAATTGTTTTTGGATGATGCCAATGTTGACTTACAACTAGATAATCTCAATTGATTGCTAATTTCCTCTCAAATACCTGGGGTTGTAGAAAATAGCCTGTGTGAAAGGCAGCTCTGACAGATAAAATTGAATCTCCCCACAAGTCATTAAAAAGATACAGTTCAGTTTTTTGTAACCTTATCTTTCTGACTCTCAACCTGAAATTGATTTGCACTCCAAAGAACCTGTGTGGTTTTCTGGTCTTCTCAATGAATTCTTCTCCATTAAATCAACAAGGGAAATGAAGCAGGAATTTCTCATCTCTTTCCATGTATGTTTCGCCATGGTTTCTTCTTTTCCCCAATGAAAGGTTTGATAGTAATCAAGTTTCACCCAGAGTACAGACCAAAGGGTCAATTGGGGCCAGCTCTTTCAGTCATGTAGAGAAATACTATACTGTTTCATTCACAATCTAGTCGTAGTATTGTAATTGCGTTTTTTTATCTTATCTACAAAGTTAGTAGAGTGATAGGTACAACCTCAACTAAAGAGAAGAAGAAGAAAAAATATTACTTTTTATAAGGGTAAAGATAAATAGAACAATACAAGGAGATTACAAAAAAAAATTAAGTTATTAATTTGTAATAAACATAGGAAGGGCTATATGAATGACATTGACTGATATCTTTCTCTTCCCAATGTCCGCCAGTACTTCAGTATCGCCCTCAAATGTTTTGTCTATGTTTATTTACCCTATCAGTTAAAACAAAATCCTCCAGCTAAACAAAACACGTCAGGAATTTTTGGTATTTGCCCGGTCATGAAATTACCAATGCCTGTGCACATCAGTATACATTATTGCTACATATAAAATAATTGCTGAGGGCGATTACTGATATATACTTCTGATGGTGATTAAGTTCAAGCTATTGAATAGGATAACAAGAGTTACTCGCCCTTTAGCTATTAGATGTCAGTTTTGTCTTGGTAGTCTAGTATTGATTTATTTTAAGAGATCATAAAGTGAAAGAAGTCTGAATAGGATTTTAAAATGTTTTTCTAGGACAAAATAAAACAACAACATAAAAAGTGGTTGATTTCTAGCAGAATCCTAAATTTTGTCATTAAATTAACTTCTGATTACAGAGTTTGGCTTTACATGGGCTTAAAACCCATTAATTCTATCGATCCCATTTTAAACTCAAACAGGTGGTGTCTTAAAGTTTGTTGAATTGTGGAACTCTCCACTCAATTGGAGGCTGTATTGATTTTGTATTTCTATGGTAACAATGTACCACACAGGCCAATATTTGAAATTTAAACTCCGATTAGTTTTCTCACCTGCCCAATGATGACACGGTAGGACGAAAAAATATCATTGGGTTAAGTCCTTATGAATGCGAACCTGTTGTTGATTTTTGGGGGTTATTATCTTGAATGAATAATGGTTTATTTTAATACCTCACCCTCTCTCAGTATGGGGGTCCAGGAATATATACAGTGACTGAGGGAATGTAGCTAGTTTTTGTCTTTCAGTGTAGTTAACTTTAATTTTTCTTTAAAAAGTAAATCAGTCATACATAATATTATAATCTTTGTTGGGAGTTGATGAAAATTTAATTTAAAATATTCGGGATGTTGGCCACGTGCCGACACATACTTATTTAAATATTTATATCAGTTATCGAAGCTTAACAGCTAGCAGCCAGCTAGCTCATTTGCAAACAGGTGGTTTTTAAAAACTGCTGAGCGACACATACTTGCAATTAGGCCTACACTGTTGAATGCTTTCAAACCATAAAAAGTTTATACAGTAAGAAATGGGGTGACTTGATGACAATGATGGTAGTGTTTGATAAATGGGAAATTCAGATATGAACATTTATGCTGTATAAGGGGATTACATGTTATGTATTAAAAAGATATTTTGTCCTCTGATGTGAATTAATTCAGGCAATGCCCTTGTGCACTTGTTAGGTGACATAAATTCTGAGAAAGTTTTCAACTTTTTGGTACTGGTATTACCCAACTTGCTGTAATTTTATATTTCAGTCTTAACTGAACTTTTGGGTGTAGTTAAGCAAAATAGATTTTTCTAATTATTCTTTTGTTGAAACTATTCTGTAATATTAAATTGAAAATTTACAGTGGCTCATATTCCTTATTATACTAAATGTGCCGTCCAGGTTGAATTTATGTCTGAATAAAACTTGACAGTTGTCCAAATACCAGGACTGGCTACATTTCTCAGTTACATATATACAATTATACATTAGTAGACAAGTACAATGTTAATTGCGATTTTGTGAGTAGATTAATGACCAGATATGGATTAACAGGGATATGGTGTATTTGACACTTAGGTTTGACCCATGTAGGGTTTAAACTAGAGTAGGACATGAAGCAGGAAACACTTTGAAAAGTTCTTCCAGTGTTTAAACAGTGGTTTCAGGCTACCTATAAATTGTTAACATTGTAGACACAGATTACTTTTATTTCATCCTTTGAGGCTTATTGATTAGGATCCTGCATTGGCCAAAACATTCTGAGTATTCCCTAAAAATATCAAGTGGACTGAACTGAATACCTTTATAACACATATATAGAAGAGTTTACAAACAACAATACCATAGAGTGAGGTGAATGGTCATTTTCTTGCTTATTGATATTAGAAACAACAGCAGGGAGATTTTATCTACACAATAAGGGTATCTGGCAGTAATCCCCTTTCTCTACTGACTGACACAGGTGTCAGCCATTGTACATCTTGGACCAGTTAGGGACTCTTTTGATAGTCACAATGTAGGTCCAGATTAAGATAATGGCGTTTTGTAACACATAGATTGTAAGATTATTCTTTTCATCTAACAGTAATTTGTGTATTATTGTCTTACGATACTATGTATGAAAAGGTAAACATTGAAGGCATACATTCTTTATATTTATAATAATCCCCCATCTGACAATGATGATAGTTGTAGTCAACTGTCAGAGTAGCTGATAAGAAAGGGTCCAGTGAATATGTGGTTTGCCTGCCACTGTGCAATATGGGTATAATATGGGATCCATATGTGCACAGGATGTTATGTAACCCCAGAAAGGGATTTTGCTGAGGCACCTGTCTTCAAAACTAACACGTGGCTTTATGCCTATATCTCAGTGAGGGTTTATGAAACACTGTCTAGAAAATTGGGTTAATCTGCAGTAATCAGATTTGCAGTTTGACATGAGGAAATGAGATTTAATACCCAGGGCTATAGTTTAGTTATGTTTATTCAGTGAAATACTAAGCACATCATGGCATTGAAATTAAACCTGTCGAAACCTCAAGAAATTAACATGTATAAAAATATTAATGAATTTTTTTCTTTACTGTATTTTCAGATTGTAAATTTATGATGTACCCTCCCTCAATGATAGCTGCAGGAAGTGTAGGGGCAGCCACACATGGTCTGAACAACTCCTGTCCATACTTCGATGTGAAATTATTACAGAAATTACACGAAATTACAGGCATAGAAATGGTAAGCTACATTATATTTTCATGAAGATCTTGTCTGTTGTCTTGAAGAGCTCAATAGAGTCTACATTTATATGCATCTGTCTTATACAAAACTCTGGCCTGTTTATTGAGGTATATAAACAACACACCCCTTGCCCACTGCTGACAGAAACATGGTTGGACAAAGAACTGTGTCATTTAATGAAAATGCAATTATGTCTAATTAACCGACATAAAATTGACCTTAATGAAGATTGGCAAGTCTGTATGGCAGTAAAACTTTCTAATCCAAGCATACAGTAGATACAGACACCAAATCTGTTAACAGTCCACTATCTTACAGGCATGGGAAGTTTTTGGTTTTCTGTTAAACAGAGGTCTTGAGGAAGGCAGAGGTATTGTAAAAAGATTACTGGTCAGGGAATTGACCAGATACACACTGCTGTTAATAGTGGCTACAGCTGTTTGAGATTTTATGGGAGTGTCAGCCAAAGTTTCATGTCTGGCCTGGGAAACATAAAATGTTAAATAATTTCACATTGCTGGAAAGAAAATAAAAAATTCTTTAATCATTATTTTCTGAATATGTTTTTAAATTTTTTTTATATATATATTTTTCAGGACTGTCTGCGTGCATGTCAAGAACAAATCGAACAAACCCTCGCTGTGAATTTATCCAATGTGGCTCAACCAATAGAACAAACAACGAAAGTGGAACATTCATCGCATCATACGCATTCGCAACACGAACATTTAAAAGAGCAGCCTACCACACCAACAGATGTTCAAGACATCCATTTTTAGTGATAAAAACTCTGCAAAAGCAAATAAATACAAAAAAAATCAACAAATAAATGAAAACAGAGAAAAAAGTTATATTATAGAATATCTGTTTCTAATATAATGCATTTATGACACTGGAGAAAGATATATAGAGAACATTTATATTTTTGTATTTTTTCAACACATGGTTAGGCTTGTTTATACAAAATACTGCCCTCCGAACACTTTCAAAATGCAGCTGAACAACTCATTCTCTGACAAGTGCCTTTAATGAGTAGATATATTGACAGATAAGTAAAAACATCTACTATAATTGTTAATTTCTGCTTTTTTATCGATTTATGAAATGCCATATTTTGAATTCTGATTTTTATGTAGTTTTCAAGATGGTCAAAATAATGTATAAGCGGTTTTTGTGGAGGTACAAACTGACAGGTGATTCAGATGGCACCTTGGTACTCATTTAACTGTCAAAATATCAAAATACTGCCAGTCCATTCCATTATATTTTACTGTCATGGCTGAACAAATTTGTACTATCATCATTGGACCAATTTTACTATTCATCATCGGATCAGTTTCTGTTTCATTACTGGACCAATTTTCTAAGCTCAAAGCTGTTTATAGTTTTGTGGGACCATTCCTAAAGTTTGTAAACTCATTTCAGGTATTAGAGTAGAGTCCATACCATCTGTAGCACTATATTCATAACTTCTATTTGTTGTAATCAATATTCAAAAATGTTCAATTCAAGAAGCATTCTATTTAGTATTAGAAATTCTCATTAAGACATTGGTAGCATTTAAGTTTGACATGCTGACATTAGAATCTCATGAAAACACTAACCATATTCCATAATGCTTAATTCATTCATTTACATTTTTTTTTTTCAAACTTAATGACGAATAATTCATTTTTAAAACATTTTGAACAATCAATGACATTAATAAGATCTGATCTACAATTGAAATCTCATTCACATAATGCTAAGAATCTCTTGGTGAACTCTAAATTTACCAAACTACCAGCAAACCTTACAATTTATTAAATTCTTGGTTCTGAATGTTCAGTTAATTGCCACATCCTATTATGGAGGGCATTTTGTTTACAAAATATATTGTATATATGGAAATTGTGAACAATTGTTGAAATGATGATTTGCAAAAGAAAATTGTGAAAACAAAAAAAAGGTGACATGAGAAATGCTGCTTGACTGGCATTCATAAAGTTAGAAGTGTATTTTGTATAGATAATGAATAATCCATTGATGTGGATTTCTAACATTTTGAATTATGGGTAATTTAGTACGATATTTTTATTACCCAGAATTCTGTTCAATTCATACCATACCGTCCAGGATGTGGACAGTCAATATAATGCCTCATGCCAACACATTATCCTCCAAAAATGTGATATTTTTTTCTTTCATTTGTAATAAATTCATTTTTTCCCTTGTATGTTCATCATCACATCATCAGTATAAAATGCATCTTCATCTAGTTTTACAAAACATAACCGAGGCACTAGACTCTGTTAATATTTTTCTGTTCAAATCATCTGTTCTTTTCATGTACCGTTCCTGCATTGACCATGTGTTTAAGTTAGAATCGTTTTCATATAAAACTATTATAGTGCTATGTACAGTTAAATCACATACACACCGACTTTTTATCATGATTGAGATGTTAACATTTATCGACAAACCTGTTTTTGCTGTTTGTTCTATTTGTGTGATGAGTTGAAATCACAAAATATAATTTATTATTTATTTATGAATCACGGAGGGGGCTTAGCCTACCTAACATTGAAGTTTACTTCGTTCCATTCACAGCATTAGCTCCAGTATCTTTTATAGTTAAATAGAGATCAGGTTTTAGTGATTGATATTTTATTTTAAAATTGTTTGTTTTGGTGGATTTTTTTTCTTTCTATTCAAGATCATGTGTAAAGTGATTATGCTAATGTTGTGGATGGTACGATGCAGACTCTGGCCTAGGGCAACTAATTTTGTTTTCCAATACCTTTCTTGAATGTTTGTATATTTCTGAAAGAGTCCTGGGATTTGTTTTGGAATGATTTCTGACATTTTCTGTCACATACAGAAAGAAAATACTGTAGGTGGAGTAGTTCAACGAAATGAATCAGGTCTTTGGACCTTATGATTGGTAAACTTGAGAAAGGTAGATAGGAAAACATTTAGTGTGCCTTGACCTTGCATGACAAAGACTAGACTGTGTTCAACCATTGACTATTTATGTAAATCTCATCAATTGTACTGGAATCAATTGCATTTTAAAGGTCATATTGTTGACCTTTCAATTAAATTTTTTAATGTTAATGATAATACAATTAGGAAGCAAATTAAATATGATTCTGTTAATATAGCTACAGGGAAAACTGTGCCATTCAATGGGTATGTTGACACATTTATGTGATATCTATAAATAGTAAACTTCTATTTATAACCCAAGCTGTCACATGGTAACTATTTATACAGTAATTAGTATTTATTTTATGTATCCTTGGTAATTCGGCTACCTCTGGATGATGGAATCCTTTTTTCGAATGTTAATCACTGCAAAGGAAGAAAGGTGTCTTCTTCAAAGACCTAAAACAGATGTCTACCTCAACCCAGAACTCACTGTAAAAACCTTATTATCTCATGCAATAAATATTCCAATTAAAACTCAGTAAATCCGATTTAGAGTAAGCTGAATATGTGAGACAATATTTCAGATATTATTGAAAGGCAAAAATTAAAATTGCAGTTACTGTTCGTTTTTATCGTAAGGCAATTCTTTTGGTGACCTTTCACCTTTTTTGCAGTTTCTTTATCATCTTGTAAAATTGTTGATTATATTTCTGTTAAAATATTGTTTTTTAAATACTGACAGATTTTGTTAGGCGACTTTGAAGGGACACCAATGATTAATAGATAGAAAAGGGCAGATGCCAGGCTTCTGCCATTTCTGTGGGTTTGTGTTGACCCTTACAACATGTTGACCAAGTGGACTAGGATTTACTTACGCTGTACATCTCTTTCAGACCACTCAGTTAGGACTTGACTGATTGGGGTCCATATATATTTATAGCTTGTAAAATGAAACTTTCCTACAAATGTTAAACAGTCTTGGTAAATGGTTGCATTTGTAAAAACTTGGTAGATTTAAGGGTTAGTTTTGACGTTTACCCACCTTATAGAAGCCTGTCCCTTTACTGCCTCTGGATATAAAGGACGGCCATTGTACCATTGCAATCAAGCTGATTAAGGTGATGCATTGTCCGATATTCTACAAATATTGCCCCAGAGACAATGCATGAATGACCTTAATATTTGAACGAAATTCAGGAATTTAAAACACTGAAGTTTCGATGGGAGTCTTTCAAGATGAGAAGGTTATTTTGCAAGTATTTCATAGCTGTGATAGATCTTTACTGATTTTTATTTTTCGAACTTTCCTTCACATTTATAAATATGTAAATCAGATGGGAGAGAAAGATGAACAAATGGTAACCATTATGAATGTTAAGAGAAAGACTGGATTTACTTTTTGAGTACGGAATGACTGGGGTTTTTTGTTGATAAAGTAAATTAATTTAAACTTCTTGCAGTGATAAAGTTACATTTTTTTTAAAATTCTTGTGAAATTTTTGCTTTGTTTAAAAATTATAGATAAAAATCCTGAACCTTGATTTGTAAAACACATTTGAAAAAAAAGAATTTTTTTAATTTTTTTCCAGTCATTCTATACATCTGTGTGGCCTCTGTGTAGATTTATAGTTGAGAAAACACAGTACCTTTGCTGTCATCCATGTGATATACTATACCCCTCTTTTTTTATGGATGGACAGACAAGGGACTGGACCGAGGGAGTGACTGTCTAAAGTAGATGTAGTAATATGAGGCCTTCTTGGGGTTCTGTGTGAAAGAAGAAAATATTTAATCTCCTGTAAAGTTTATAATATATAATGAGGTGATTGTATACCTGATAGTGTCTCTGTAAGGTCTACTGAGTACGAATATGTCGTCTGCTGGACAAAAATGGAAAAATTGCCTTCGGAACTAAAACTGAAATCCAATTGTTTCTTATTTAATTCGATGATTTTTAAATTCTTCACGTCTGATTCACTTTTCATACTTTTATCTTGAACTTTTTTCTAATGCTAGTATTGCAAACGAAATATGCTTATGTTTTGCGCCATTTTCTGCAATGACTATTTCTAAACGATCTTTCTAAAGCAACAAACGAATACATTAGTCCTCACGACAAAGTGACATAGTTAGACCAGTGTACCTAATCATGTTTTATTGATTTCTTGCTGATTCAATTGACAAAAACCAAAAATGTATTTCAGCAGTTTAATGCTGAAAATGCAGTTGTGTCTTAGTTTGTTAATGTTTTGTGAATTTTCGGGATTTTCGTTTCTCGCCGAATTACTATGCATGAAAATGTGATCAATGTCTGCCAGCGCTTGACAGATCATTGGCTGATTCAAGTCATATTGTTGACGTATCGGCTAAATAACATGCCTTATTGAAAGCAATAAAAGTAAAATATTACGTCATACGTTTCTGTGTTTATTTCACCCGTCTATCAATAGATACCTGAATTATTGTATCAATTTACCTGAACATATTCGTTTTTGTGGTGTATTTAAAAAAAAATCTTACTTTTTCTCAGATTTCTGAACTCTTCTTAGCATAAAAATCCTATTCCTTCTAATCTGTCAAATTTGAAAAACAAAGACTCAGCTAGAATGGTGTCTCGAGAAACAAACATCTGTGCAATCAGAAGTATAATGTATAGAAATCAAGATAAAGTTTCAAGAAATACCAAAGCTTTACACGACGTTGAGTTATCGAAAATTAGAGGTACAAAAAGTGGTATAACTCCGTCCATTAGATACTGACAATTACTAGCTACAGGACCATTCTTTTGTCACAAGAAAGTACAACGTGCAGCTGACATGGCTGATCGTTATTTGTTTGTTGTTATTTTTTCAAAAAGCGCGCAACACAAACTTCGTTTTAACCTATGTGTACAACGTTTCCTGACTGGTTTTGACCAGTATCGACAAACCAGTGCCGCTAGCGAATTGATTAGTATCACCAAAAACCGAACCACAAGCTAGTTTTACAAGCCTTGTCAACAATAAAATGAGAGACATTTTGTCTTCACACCAGTTTCTCTGTACTACTTTGCTTAGAAGCGAACAAGATTGGAACGACAGGTAGAGACTGGATCAAAAATTGATTCTGAAAGAGTTGTCCAACAATCTATTGATGTATCATAGTTGATGTGTGTGCTGTACATACGCAGTGAATCGACCTATTTGTGACTAGAAAACTGGTTTTACCATAAAGCTCACTGGCATGTGCTCGCTTCTCATTAATGCGACCCAAATTCGATCCTCTGACAGGGCATATTTATGACTAGTGGTCGCAGGATCGCACATTTTGGATTTCTCTGGGTTAACCGGCCATACTAAGGACCACAATCAAGAAAGCGCTCACTCATATCGGAATGAATGTTGTTTAAGCTGTAAGAAGATTTTGTTTCACAGTCGTTATAACAAATTTACTTTCTAAAAGTATTTATTTGTCGCTGAACTTTTTGAAGATTTATCTGGTTTTATTTGTATAAAATATTTCAAACTTGACCTAAACCTTACAAATCGAACTAGTACTATTTATACTATGAAGTGGAAATGAAACTATTCAAACCTCCAAAAATTCTCCAGAAGGCAAGTTCCTGCGTATGCATCAGTGTGGCTAAGGTCTTGCTATATAGAAAAGAAATGGCCAAATTACCGATTAGTACATAATAAACACTTCTTGTGATGAACTGGCTAATCCAGGATTGTGACTAGTTCAGTATTCTGGGCATCCCAAGGTTGTGACTAGTCTAGCATTCTGGCTATC
>JAULCC010179893.1:0-13116 GCA_032358795.1 Nuttallia obscurata
CTATCAATTGCATAAATGTAACCCATTTTCTCTACCAAACCATGGTGACGAAACAGTGTTTTGTTCTAACTTAAATAACATCCATATTGATCCACGTACGTAACAAACTACAAACAATCAGTTTCAAATATAAATATAAAGTTTTCACATAACGGCTTAATTAAATGGAGAAAACCGTTCCAATGTGTCTTGACTATACACAGACGGTACATGTTTCTTTGTTAAATAGTCGTCAGTCAATTAAAACCACACATATTTAAATGCCTATCTTGTGCTTTGTTGAAATAATATATATTGCAATCGAATTATTTGAATGGCTCACATTTTGAAACATACATAAGTTACACACACGGAAATTCTGGCTCATCGCATTTAAAGATAGAGCGTAAAATGAATGAAATTGAAATTGATTAAAACAATTAGCATCCTGCTTGCACTGTCATTGCCTCTTATTGCTAAATTTTAAATCATCTTGCATTTCTCTTTGATCAATTGTTTAATCCATTTTACACATCTAGGAAAATACGGGTATGTAAAATGCAGTTTAAGTATTGTCGTTTATCTTTCAATCGTATAAAACGTATCAGATATTAAATAATTATCATTCTTCCGGTTGGATTTTTTTTAAGAAAATAGCTTTTGTTGTACTGACACTTGGTTTATTGAAATAGTTTGCTGTTTTATGTAAATTAATTCTGTAAAGCAGGTTTACCTGTTTTTTCTAGTATGATTTCAATAAGTTTTTGAACAATTTCGGCTTGAACAAGAACTGAAACTTAAATTCCAGCTATGCATAAGACGTTAAGAAAAAGCCTTTATAAATATATATAAAAAGGACAACCGAAATAGTTTGCTTACAACGATGAAGTTCAAATACATATTTTAAAGCAATTAAAACACATACCCCTGTTGAATCTTATCATTGGGTTGTAGACAACCATAGCTCTGTCCAAACTGGTGACAGCTAGGATATAATTTGATGTTGTCATCGACATGTTGCCCAATGCCCTCTGCATCTTGCACATCACCTCGCCAAATACCCATATCATCTCCAAGTACGGCAAACCCATTGTACGCTCTACTGAGTGTGGAAAGGCATCAGCAACTCCAACAATGAGATCTAATAAGAAACAAAATAAATGAGCAATCAAGGCATACTGGCAGATATAACAGACACCTGTATAAGAAAGAAAACCTATATATCCGTTTCATTTTAGAGTAAGTTATTTCAAATAGTTGTGATTCTAATTACTGCAAACTCTGACATTCAGCACAACCTTTTAATATAGATATTTATCACATGACGTTGCGTATTCCACAGGTGTAATATAATCATCACGTATTGTTTTTATAGAAACAAATTGTTACATATACGAACCTATGACGCCACAACTAGTGTAGATTGTAGGACGAAATATGACCTTATAGACTTAAATGGATTATATTTTTAGTGAGACTCGTTTAATAAAGATTGCTTGATTCGTCTTATGTTTTTTTATTTTAAGTGAAAACTCATCAGATATCCTCTCTCTGTCTATGTCTATCTCTTTCTCTCTGTCTGTCTGTCTCTCTCTGTCGCAATCTCTCTGTCCCTGTCTCTCTCTGTCTCTCTGTCACTCTGTTTGTCTCTCTGTCTGTCTCTGTTGCTCTATCTGTCTCTGTCTGTCTCTGTTGCTATATCTGTCTCTGTCTCTGTCTTTGTCTCTCTCTGTCTGTCTGTCTGTCTGTCTCTATCTATCTGTCTGTCTGTCTGTCTCAGCTCTCTGTCTCTGTCTGTGTGTGTGTGTGTGTGTGTGTGTCTGTGTGTGTGTGTGTCTCTCTCTCTCTCTCTATATATATATATATATATAGAGAGAGAGAGAGAGAGATAATAAATGATAAATGATATTATATATAATAAAGACGTACATGTACCTAAATTCAAAGGCAGCATTCCCTAAACAGGATCCTTGATAATTCAAAGTTTGCGGACAGCTCTAAATACATAAAAATATAAAATAGCGTACCTGCTATAGCCAGATTTAACAGCAGGAAGTAAAGTCTTGACCTTTTCTTGTATCGTAGTATGGTCACTATCACGGCAGTGTTAAGGCCTATAATCGAGACAGCGTTGATCCATGATAAAACCAGTGCAGCAATGTAATATGTCTGAAATAAAAATTCCAATTGTAGCATTCCATTACAATTGATTTGCAAAAGTAATGTTTGACATTTTATTCAGTATGATTACTCGTATTTTACTGGTTAAATTATCATCGATGAAACATTATGTTTGCCAAAGATATGTATATGTAAAATATACAATAAAATATTTTGTATCAAATGTGTTGCAAAGGTCATTAAGTAATGTAACTGACTATCTAAATTACTCGTATCTCCTTAATGTGTCATTGCATTATTTAGCTTATTAATCATTCCACAGTGCAATGACATTTAAATGTGAATAAAACAAGTTGTTTGAGATATAGGACACCTGATTTATGTTGTTCTTTCGAATAAAAAGTTAAATAGACACACAGAAATAATATGAATCAAGTTAGGTCGTTTGGCAGCCTATTGTTGATATGCTTGACATGTTCCATAAGTAGGTCACAATTACATAAAATACTTTTCTTAGACAAAGGCAATTACGACTTCGTGACTTGCACATGTATTGAGATATGTTGTTCTGGTCTTGATGTTGACCTTCTCAGTCAAAAAATGCCATTAGTTTGTTTCTCTGTGCGTTTTTTTTAAGTTGACGTCTTTTTCTCTGGGATAAACCGTTGTATATCTTATTACCATATTTTAATAATTAAAGGTGAACGTACACAATGCAAGATTTAAATAACTTTCAACGTCGATCTACCATCGAGGCAAAGATGTTATCACAAAACATATGTTCAACAAGATACCACTGATATAATTTCTATTTCAGGCAATTCCTGATTGTTTCCTGATAGGCTCGTACTTGTTCACATTTAGCTTGTAAAAGTGAAGCACACAGGTAAACCACATACTGTTCTGGAATAGATGCCATCTATCTAGTGGTTTGGCAACCTCGTATATATATTTACACATTATCGGCTCCTTGAAATAGTATCCTTGTAGCTTTTAATCATTTGTATTACACTCTAAATTACTTCTGACAGAACTATCCGAAACGTGGATGGTGCAATAACCGCGTTTAATCCTTTGCCGCTGGGATATGAAGACAATAAATTATCCTGATAACAATTCATATCTTAAGTATCGGAAACAATCTTTGAAGAAGCTATTTATCTAAAAGAAACATTAAGACAGGTTTTAAGAATTTCAAAATAGATACATTTTTTTCTAAATACCATATGTCATAGGAATACAAAAATTAGTGATTGAAATAGATGAATAAGTCTATTTAATATAATACTACATATTATTTTTTATCAATTCAGTGCACATTTTATTCGCAATTACATATTCTGTAACGAAAGTACACTGAAATCTTTTTCAGACCCGTTACGTAAATAATGATCCTATTTTATTGATGGTTTTATTTCTTATGTCTGTTTTGTATGATATATTCGGGATGCATTTCGCTAGCGGATTTTCAAGATGATGCTGGATTGATTATTTGTTTTATAAATTTATATTAGTGTTTCCGATTTTGGATATAAAACTGGCACTTGAGTAACGAGCGTGCAATGTATCTACTGTAGTTGCGTTGGTTTATGTTTTGAAACGAATTTCAGTATACGTTGTATGTGTGATATTTATATCTGTATGTTTATATTTCAAAGTAATGTAAATGGTCGTGTGCACGTGTTAACATTTATTTCTTGTTGATATATCATATATGTATTATTACACTATTCATCTATGAGGACTAATAAAGAATAAAGTGCATATGAATATTAAGCATGTGGACATGATAAGGAGCATGAATGCATCATTGGTTCCAGTAACTGACAACGCTGCTTTTCCGTTGTATCAACTCATTCTTTTACTACACGTATCCATGATGGTCTAACATTAGCTGTATCTCTCGGGTATAATGAATGTCTTTAAGTAGCTGAAATAGTGCTTTTAAAAATATGTAATATTTCATTTTCATCTTAAAGGTAGTTTATAAATAAATAAATAAAAGCACGTACGTTCAAAAGAGAGAGAGAGAGAGAGAGAGAGAGAGAGAGAGATTTTGAACGTATGTGCTTTCAGAGATAAAAGTGCTATATAAATGTTGTATAATACCACTACTAATAATACTAATAATAACAGTATAGACACAGAAATATTATCGGAGACAAATGAATCCATATATATGAATGTGTCGTCTCCATATGTTGATACGCCATTTCTGGAGATCTAATTCAAAGAGGAATTAGAAATTCAAGTCTATGACCTTCGTGTTCTTTTTTTAACATTATTAGACCGAATTCTCTGCAAACATTGGCCACTCTGATTCTGAAGACGGTGTTGTGTGTGACTGGCAGAATCATCACAGCAGCACACTACATACCTCCTAGCAGGACATGAGTGGATTTGGATTTATAATGCAGTCGGGTTAAGTTACACAGCTTGCCATCATTTCAAATATATTACCTGTATGTCTGGATGACGTTAGATCAGACAAGTGAAAACAATAATCATGTCAAATAGAAATGGGGTATGCACGCAACCTCGTTTCTTTCTCATTATTGATTATACAAAATGGCTCAGAGGTATCGCCTCTAAAATCTGACAGTTATGTGCGTGTTATTATGAAATGCTTGAATATATCGAGCAGCTTCGGTGGAAATCACACATTATCTATATCCTAATTCCTCTTTACATGTATTTTTCGGATAACCTGTGTTAGAACATGTCATTTATAATTTGTGTATTTTTTTTTAAATAAAACAGGTTGTCAGGATGTATCATATACATTTTTATCACATGACCCGCCTTGTATTCTATTCAATATACCCATGTCATATTCTGTTATTGTACACGTGTTACCTATCACCTCTGAACTTCTAAGTACTACAGTACACTGAAATAAATTGGGACAACAATTTTCCATTGGAAATGCTGGCTTAATAAAGTTTCCTTATACTCGTTGAAGAAATTTTTATATTAAATAAAAAATCATGTAAGGTCCTATATATATATAATAAAATATGATTATTTAGTGCTAGGTATGATCGGGGTCACGTCTTCCGGTTGTCTCGTGGTAAGACGCAGGCCTCAGGATCGAAGGGTTTTGGGTTCAAATTCCGCTCAGACTGTCAGATTTGTTTGGTCAGAAAATGCATCCCACATGAGCCTCAATCCAACCAGGTGTATAAATAAGTGCCTGTGAAACTTTAATCCAATGTGCCGTGACTGCAATCTGTTAACGGCTGACTTACAACCTGATACTCGGGGAAAAATATGTTAAGCACCTTTGAGCGTATGTCTAATACGAAAAATAGTGCTACATGTAGCTAAATGTGGTAAAATAAGAAAAATAAGAAAGAATATAATTGCGTAACTGATAGCAAACATGAACATGTTTACCTTTAAATGTGTAATACTTAACATTATTTAAGACAACTTGCTATTTAGTCATATCTATACTATATTCTTCTGCATTGATAACGGTTGTGTAAATGTTTTACTTAAACCTATTAACAGATATAGTCAAAATTTATGTTTTTCATTTGCTCCTTCAAGTCTTTGGTAAAGGCCTTTTTAAATGACCAAAAGTGTAGGTTTTCCCCCATCCTTAAAACATGTTTTCAGAAAAGGCATTGACATTAAAAAATTGGAACATGTTGTTATATGTTTTTACCACTAGTTTTGTTTACCGTAAATCCTTAGGTTTTTAAACATTGACATATTAAACGCTGCTGGATACGATGGTATTGTCTAGGATAATGCCGTTTATTAAGGTTGTTGTCACAAGACACGTGTGAATTCTACCGCATCCAAATCAATTTTAAACCAAACGTATCAATATGACATCGCTGGCGGCTGAAACACTTCCCTTAAGACTAGCTAAGCAACGAGCTTGGTAACTCTACACTTTATATAGTAGTATCAGACTTCTCACTGCTCGTTACGACATAAATTCGATTAAAGTTTGAATAAATAAATATCTAATACATAAAACGTGTTGGCAAACTTCCGATGCTCTTCTCATAAATTGTTGATAGAGAAAGGTTTTGTTTGTTTGATTTTGGAATTTAACTTCGCTTTAACAGTATTTCAGTCATATCACGACTTCCAGCTCATTACAGGTGGAGGCAAACCCCGTGGGACATATGTATACTATTTCAGGCACAGAGTTATAACATATAACATAATACAAAATTACTGAAAAGACGCCGTTAAGAATATGCATTTAAATGATCATTTGAAATCTAGAAGCCAACGTATACACTGTTGTTTATCACATGACGTTGCTTATTTCCGGTGTTATATAATCATCACGTATTGTTTTATACAAAAAACACATTACTGAATACGTCACGTCGTAATGTAGAAGTTTGACGAAAAATGACGTCATAGACTTACAAAATGTAACTGGATGATCAAATTTGTTAAAACCAATAAGAACAATCTTATTAACCTCTTGTTGTATTGTCATGTGATAAAAAGACCATCAGATTTGTTTTCACTTTATGTATACAATTTTATTAGGCTTGTCCTGGAACCTTTATTAATCTCGTCAGAGGCTCGCTTAATAAAGATCCCTGGGCTCGTCTAAATAAAATTCTATACAAAGTAAAAACTCATCAGATATACTCTATATATCAATCTAATTAGAATGACGTTTCTTTTAACTTGTATCCAAAAACATTCAATTGTCCTCAGACATGTATTTTCGTGTCGTGGTTTAAAGTATGGGTACTTGTAACATTAAACATACATCTCCAACAGCATCGAGTTTTCCTGTTTTAAATATGCTGAGTTGCATAATCGTGTTCCCGATATCATTGGTTTTGTATCAATTAAACCATTATGCGAGAAACGTTATTTTTCTTACAATGTCTTTTTGCGCATTTTTGAATTGACCAATAGCTTATTGGTGTATGTTCAGTCAGCTCTAGAATTCTGTTGGCCAGGTATTCTGATTAATAATAATTAAAAACACATGTTTAGGTTAAAGAGCATTGTCTGGTTGATTCGTTCAAATTTAATGCTTTTCGTCATGATATTGTTCAGAGCAAAAACAGGCCATCTGTTATCACTTCTCAGAACAAACTCTTATTTTAAAGACTTAGACAGGACCTTATTGTCAGAAAGGAATCTGGGATACATGTATGTCCATTATAGACTCGTCATTTGCCAATCATCGCCAGCTAATTCCAACAGATATATATGTGTATAAACTAAAGCATCTCATTCTTGTCAATAAATAAAGTGCTTACAATATGAGTGTGGGAAACACTAAACAGTATGACAGAAATACAAAATATAATTGTATTATCACATCAAGCTTAGTTTACAGGTTGCTTTTGTTATGTGCATCATCTGCGATAAATGATTTTAATATGTTATATGCAAACACACATATCACTTGATCTACAAATACATGGCTGTTTTCAAATTAAGTTTGTGTGTAGCAAAAATGTATTTGATGAGTTTTGTGTTATAGTAAACAAACAGTAAATAAGATTCTGTATCTAAAAATAGCACTGCTGAAAACTATCATATTTGTCGCATGTGTATGTGCATGAAATTTTCACATGCATCTTTATATGTTTCATACCACAACATGTTTGATCAACAAAGCTTTCTGACTTTCAGGTAGTGATCTTTTTGACTATAATGGTACATTCATGTAGACAACGTTAAAATTGTTGCTTATATTATATCCTATCATACTGGATGATGTTCCGTGTACATTAGTTATTCCATCACTTTAGTAAGTGATAGTTTACGGATGTGGTCTTTCTTTATCACTCGCTCATGAAAGATAAGTATTAGAAGGTTGATAGTCGATACGTGTTGAGAAAATATCGATAACCAGAATAGGGTCTGCATTCTATGGTGTATTATTCATTAAGGTGATGGAATATATGGTACATTCCGTGACAAACAAACAATATGGCGTACTTGCAAATGACATTGTTTTGTAGTATATGTATATCATTTTCAAAGGCAATCATCTACGCTCTCGGTATGGGAAGCAGCTGTTTTGCAAATTCAACTATCTGTTTACGTTGGCAGACATCATTTACTTTCATGAAATAACAAATAAACCTACTTAAGGTAATTTCCATTTATTTTGTGATTTCCATGATGAGACATGATTGCACTATTGACGTCAATGATAACGCTATTTCAGACTAAGTGTATATAATTTTAGAACGTACTTAGATATAACAGACATGTCACATTTTTCTGCTCAATTTATCTTTTTATACATCTAAATATATACATCGACAAAACTCTTAATGGAAACAATTAGACTGATGGAATATGGATAGTGCTTAATAACTGGCGCGCTGTGTTTCAACATTATTTGATTTAGCTTTAACATTGTTTTTTAACTGGTGTAGTCCATATTTTGCTGGACTTCGCGATAATCTCTTCTAGGCGTAACATTACATTGAATGTGTTAAGTATTTTACAGAGAACTTCACACTTTGTAAGGGTATGAGTATTCCTGATAACTTTATATTCACCCTTTCTCAATAACACATTCCTAAAGACTTTTCATGTACCTGTACCGACGTTTATGTTATGTTCAGCTATGCCAAGAACTAATGCTCCAAATTTGCCCGGTAGCTAAAAAAAAATCAATTACAATGAACGTGTTCGGTGTGTCAAGCAAATATATTTTCAAACGTTACCGGGTTTCTTGCTGGGATTTATGACTTCTTGCAGCCTGTGAGATAAGTCAAAACTGATATGTTAAGAAGATCTAACACCTGTACTGATCTTGTTTATGTTATACATTTTTTATGTTTAAACATTTTTAACGATAGTGCGATATTCCATTGACACTTATTCTTTTAGGAAGTTTGCGTGTTGTCTTGGTATTTTCCAAAATATATTCCGATTCTTCTAATTTTGTGTACGAAGCTACTTATATAATACGAACATCGCATGGGGCTATTTTTTTCTCTTTTTTGAAATGAGAAAGTGACATTCGATGCGCCCCTATCGGCTATTAAATATTTGGCAAGCGTGTTTTTCCATCCGGTTTTATTAGACGCTTTCTCAACAACTGTGGTAAATATAATTATTTTAGATAACAGTATACATCACAACGAATACGAAGAAACTAACCCGGTTTTTCAGCAATTACATGTACGATAGTTATGTGAAATATCCGTGCCAGTTGATATCTTTAAACGGAATGGTGAAAGTTAACATTTTGTTGGAATCGTAACTACTCAGCCATTTCCTCGCAAAGTAGACTGGTATAGTGATTTTTCCCCGGCATATAACGCAATATTTTGTCCGTTAGTTTTTACACCACGTCTCTTTATTCACCACCACCTTGTAAAAGTTATTCCAACAATATGCTTTGTTTGGGTTTGGTGAAAAACACAACCTTTTTATCAACAGTAACGGTTGATACGGACGCTGCCATTTTCTACTCTGTTCTATTATTTTGGTGTTGACTGATCTTCTTTAGCTCTTGTGACATCTACATTTTAAGGTCCAATAAACTCCAGATTATAGAGAAACATGTGCCTAATGGCAATTGGCCACCAGGGTATATCTCGAACATCATTTTATCAGTTCAAAAACAGCTTTATGCAATATAAATAAGTACCCCGGTACAAAATTTTTGACATTTCGGACGATTTCCGAAAAATGCCGAAGGAATACGCAAAGTACTTGAAGCAGATCTACATTAGAATCATCATCTAAAAATCGAACAAATGTATTAAACTATTTGTTAGAAGTGAAGAATATTCTACAGCCCGAGTTAACAACCGCATGTTATTGAAATTTACATTGATTCATTTAACTGAATCCTATCAATAACAGAAGGATCGTGTGCAACGCTTTTATTTTCAGATTTCTTCTATCCACGTTAGTAAGAAACAAACAAAAAAATGTTTAAAGAAAATATATCTACATTTGTTCAATACTGACTTTAATGCTAAAATAATTGAACTCAGATTATACAACGGAAGATAGTGTATGGCTTATTACTTTCTGGCGTTGAAGCTAAGTCAACAAAATTCCATTAACTAATAGTCTCCACCCAATATTTCAAGGTTGTTCTTTTTCCATCTGCCAAGACTAATATTTATAGCATATTGATAACAAACAGAAAGCGCCCACGCCGGTTAATGCTTTCGGATTCATTTAGTAAAATATGTATAACGTGTAATATATTGTACGGACTAAGTGAAATTCTATTCCTGTAAATATCTATCTGTACGTGACGAGTTAAGTCTGGTAGCTTTTCCAGCATATGAGCTGAATATATCACTCATGTCGTTAATCTTTTGCTATGAAATTACGATGGACTTATTTTGGATTTATATGATAAGACAGAAATAATTCTTACTACCATAAATAAACCATATAGTTAACTAGTCATTAGTTAGGAAGTGCTTTTGAAATGTTTATCATTTGTGCTATAATTTTACTTATAAAACGGGACTGCAAAATTGTAACAATTGCATAACGTAAATCCCATGTCCCGTCTTAAATCATGTTGTTTAGTTTATTTAAAATTGCACCCATGGTCATTTATTTCTTTTGGTGAACAGAAAGTTAGAGAATACTCATTATTTTAGAATGAGTTTTTATTTAGATTTGAATTACATTTTTATATCAAATCATATCAGTTCTATTAGTTATTTCTGTATCGCCTTTTCTTTGATGTTTACTATATTTCACGTAGCTTGTGCGTTAGGCTAGTTCGTTGTTTCTGCTTTGCTTCAATTGACTGTTTTGATATAATTCTCAATTAATACTTTGCTTTGTAAAAGAATTCAGCCACACCTTCCGTACCTATAATTTCACTGTTAATCAAATTTAGCAAATTATGGCTTCAATGCAAGACCTACAACCACCAAAAGCGGTAGATGCGCATTCATAACAAAACAACACTTCATATCAATACATACTTCATTTAAACTTTTTTTAAACTTAATATTGTTACGTCCTGTTATGGACGTTGGTTAACAAGAAGGGATGAAATAAACAAACCAAGGCGAAAGTCAGTATAATGGTAGTTATTATTAATTTCACGACTATTTCTTATAACAGCATAAAATACACAATGTCTTATTAAACTTATAATATATCTATGGACTTAAACGATATAAACACGCAAACGTTTGAGATCTAGCTTGAGTAGCTACTGAAAGTGAATTTAAAACGGGATCTAGATCTAATTAGTTTGTTTATAGCTGTAGTTTATACTAGTGTTAGTTTGTAGAGCTACAACACAACGTCAGCGACCAAAGTTTATATAAATAGTCTCCAAACCGTTTAAATAGCCTTGAATTCCTTAATATAGTATTTAAATGTGTGGCCAGCCAGTAAATTGTAAAATGCGTGAAAGTGTTCAATTAAATTCATAAAATTTTATTTATACTCTTTATCTCGATCGAAAATCTTCAAATGTGCACCATTTGTAATTTATGAACGCTCTGACATAGGTCTACACTTCTTGGCTCACTCCGTGTAACTCCCTCACAAGCCTGGAATTCTCGCTCTTTATATACTCGCGCTCAGCCTCCCCGTCATAAGTGGTATGAAACTGACAAGAAAAAATGGCACGTGATTCATTCCGTCGAAAACTGGCTGAAACAGTCTGTTTTTGACAGGACAGTCAAGTGACAGGTCAACCCAAATACTGGTCGAAGGTTGGAAATGCTAGGAAACGCGCGTGAAAAGGTTCGACTGACTGTTGCATACGGAGATCTATGAACATGAGACTGTTTGAAAATATTCCAAACTTGCTAGATCGAAGAAATTGCTAGCAAAACCCAAAATAATATATGTACCAAGAGAAAATATAGATCTTGCGCTTTTCTTTTTGGCATAGCTACGGTAAATCAGCTTTTATCTAGGTTATCTCTAGGGTAAACAACCCACAATGCATCAATGCAGCTTTAAAAATGGCTGACGTATTGCTGTAGCATCTCGAACTCTAGGACCAAAGTCGCATCTATATCAGCATAAAGAAATAACATTAGTATATAAACATGCATGAGCCGAGTCAAGTAAGAAAAGGTACAGCTTTCTATCTGATAAAACTGGAATGACATCACTGTGTACATCGTAATTCATCCTCTATTTGTCTGAGGTCAGAGGTTGTTGTACACGAGTGCATAGCGGATACTACAATATTTTGTCTGCATCAGAACCATGGTGGCTTTCTTTTGTTGAAATATGTCTGTACTATCCGGGCATTTTTGTATAGCTTGAAGTGATATGAAGAATTTGTTCGAGCGTAAAATGTTGCAAAGAAGAAATTTAAAGAAAAGCATCCTCCTTTTCATTTCTCAGGACGTACAAAAGTGTTACGTTCTTATTCCATTTCCTTATTTTTCAAAAACATATTAAAGTAAAAAAACGCGTTAACATCGCGTTATTTTGTGCATGTGTACATAAGCATAAATAAAACATATCACTAAACACATTATAGTTTACTGTTTGAAATTCCGTCCACTCTATTTAATCAAAGATCAAGTTGCTTATTTCTTATTTTACTATCATAGTAGTGTGCGGTTTTGTTTACATTCCGCAGCTCTCCATATGTAGCTAAATATCACGAAAGCACCTCGTGAAGTGATTTACTAAATTTGTAATATTCAACGTGTATCACCAGGTGTGTGAAGCTTTTAACATATATAATGATATGTGTAAATGAGCAACCTCTAATTATATTAGGGGTCTGGTTTGTTTCGACAACATTCAGAATGTCAACAATGATGTGCTGATAAATGCCTGAGTTTAAGTATGTTAGTGTGTTTCTCGAATATTATATTAACGTAGGAAACAATGTTATGTGACATACATGTACACCCCGTTTGACTAGCAAAACATATAAATATTGTGATGTTGAGTTTTGTTTTGCCTTTAAATTATCCAGAGCATAAAGTATAGCTTGGTTTAAACAAATTTTATTGCATATACATGTACATAGCAACATACAAATGCATTTATTCACACATTCAATATATAAGCAAAGGGGTCGGGCCACAAGTT
>JAULCC010180115.1:3103-13115 GCA_032358795.1 Nuttallia obscurata
TTGTAAATTAATAAAACAACCGAACCAAATATATCAATATCTTCAGTATTTATACTTTTTATACAGTCAGATCTATATAAATCACCATATTTAAAGCTGAATGAATAGTTCTGAAAATTCAAACAACAGGCATAAATTTAACACCAATATGTTAAGCAAACACACTTGCATTTTAGCACTGGATATTTGATAAGATATTTCTAGAATACTACATGTATGAAAACCACTTAGTACAAGATTTCATGTATTGCTTTTAGATACATTTTAAGACGTGTCGTAGTTCTGATATTTTAAGTTCATTTGATGGATGTTGCTTACAATATAATTGTGAAAACAAAATCATATATTAAGTTATAGCATTTTGCAAAAATACAAAGAAACATGCCACGTCACTATCTGCTTAACCCTGACCAGAATGTTGCTATTTAACAAGCTTCAACACCATGATAATTCATTCATGTTTAGTTCATCTGAGATATCAATATGCCCGTTTTTCATTGCTATTCTAAGATATGTGATTAGGCTACATGTTTCAATACATTGTGTCAAGACGTTATATTGTTAAATCATTATTAGGTGTGAGTATATTGTGACAACTAAAGATGCATCAATGATTTAAAGTACTTATCTTGTTTTACGCGATAAGAGGATATGGTTTTTATGTCCCGGTTATTGTAATAAGAGTGGTTATTACTTATGACTAACTTTATAAAAACAATTAAAACCAAGCCAAAAGCATTCGGTCATTTCCCCAAGCTACGAAAAAGGTAATATTTGCTTAATTTGGTTGTATGGACATGTTGTGCGTTTTGAATTCGAAACTAGCAAATATTCCTTTTAAAGCTTTGTACATCTAAATTGGCTAATGTACCTGGGACACGTTGTGAGTAGAAACCTTCTTTCTGTTCAACTAATTAATTAGATTTTAATCAGCGTTCTTTAGTGCAAGTCTAGCTACTGAAGCATCGAATTAGTGTTTGGAGTATCTGCTTTCTTCGTTGATAAATAATACGTCGCTAATTTGTACAACACCAACAATCGATACATATGCTTCATTCGAAGCAATGCTGTAAATAAAAGAAGTTTATAAATACATATGAAAATACAGGATTCAAAGAAAAACCCGTATTTATGTGACGAGACTAGGTAAATGTAGACAAATTGGCTGCATTGCATAAAAACCCCACTAAAACGAAAGAATTGTCTGGTAGTAACAATGATCAGCACGTCCAAGTGTAGAGAGGTATGTTAGGCAATATAAAACTAGCCGTAAAACTATAATCAATACCACAACACACATTTTGTTAAGTGCAGGAAAAGTTAGAAATAATATCGGGCAAATGATTAATGTCAGTCATCGAAAATATCGTTTTTCAACTTTATAATGCAACCATTATGCGTCCAAGTTTTCAAAACGTCCGTTAACAGAAAGTTTATTCAAATCTCTGCTAATGCAACCCCAATACAATCCAAGTTGGTTTTTTAAAAAATATATTTTTACAGTTTTGTAATTCGAAATAGAATTACATTGCTTTTATCAGCTAGACTAACGCGAACAGAATTTTGAAAATGAGCCGTTGTTTGGATGAAAATTTTAGGTATTCAAACAAAATCAATTGTGTGTTGGTAGCTGATATTTGTTTAAAAACAGAATAATATTACTGCAAAAACTGCTCTATCATAAGGATTCTAAACTAACATTCTTTACGTGCCAGCGTGTAATACAATTCACCAAATAACTGATTGAAACGATCATGGTTTTGGTTTCGTTATTGATTAAATTATCATATGTTTGCAATTAAAGAAATTAAACGTTGTTTAATATTTCACAAGTGCCAAACGTAATGCATAGATAACAGTCTGTAGCATTGTTGTGAAAAATTTTGTGTTAAATCAATGTTAACCGATTCTTTGATTGTTCATAAAATGCCAATGATCCCAATTTAATTCTTTAAATAGATGATTTGTAAACAAACCCGATAGTTTCTCAACATAATCACGCTTTCGCTTTGGTAAATTTGGATAATGAAACATTATGGCTTAATCTTAAAGAAGATAATATTAACTATCTTCAGACAGTTAATTGTTCTGAGAAGAATTTGAAAAACAGAATTATCAATCACATAGTAACGTCATTATAATACCATACGAGATTATTGCTTCGTATGTATTTTCCCGTTTATTTCGTTATAACAACTAATTAATATGACATAATTCAAATTGGTTTTCATTTAATTCAAATAGGGCAAATCACTTGTAGATCTAAATAAAATTTATCTATATTTAATCTTTACATGTAGTGTAAACGGAAATGTTGTCTAAGCATTAACGCCATGATAAAGCTCAAAAACATGTTAAAATCGCATCATTAAATGTATGTGTGCATAATCATGAATAAAAAGTGTCGCTGAACATGTGTAGTTTAGTATGTCAAATTTCATCCACTATTCATTTTGTAATTTATAGATAGTGTGTAAATTTCTGATTTTACTTTCATAGTCTTCTAAGGTATTGTTTACATTCCGCTCCTCGGGGAAGGTATATCTAGAAACTGCGATATATGCTATCTTCTTTCATTCATGTTAACTGACAATTATTTGGTAATTAGTTTCATTTTGACTAGTCCGTAGTCACAAATTGACCATAACTTGTTATCATGTGTAACAAGGTATTTTTTATATACGTTTCTGAAATAAACAATGTCTCTGTCTGATTTAAATCTGATAAATCGGCGTCTTATTTGTCGTTAATCAATATATTTCATTGTTTCCGCTCTCTGAAATGCATAAGGCAAATTCACTCCGATGAAGGAATATTTTGTTACCAAGTTTTAATTCTACAATTTTATACAATGGTGACTTTGGATTCATACCGATATTGTATCCGAACAGGTATTCATACAAGTGGTTTCTACTCGTGTTGCAATTCAAAAGGATTGAAAAGTCATCAAATCTTGTAGAGGAATTTAGACCCAGCATGGTATGTTTAAAACCACACAGTCATCACACCGCATACTCTTTTAAACATTTCTATAGTATACGAATAAACATGAAAGTCAATCACACAAATATGCTTATTATATTAAAACATGTCGACGTGAAAATGCATTTCTAATGGAACGAAGCCATATTTATCAATGTTGCATTAACTTTTGGTATTACAAACAGCTGCATATATTTCGTCGTTTTTTTTGCTTTTGTTTGTTTACAAGGACGGAAGTGATAACAAATACAACCTAGTTTTCTTAACACCTCAAAAAAATGTACTCCTATATCCCAAAGCAAATTATATTGTCATATTCCAAAGCACATTATATATGTCATCAATAAAACGCGACTGAAGAAACGCGTGTGTTAAACTAAATGAACTGTTTCTTCTTGTGATGTCTAGAAAAATGTATTTGTGTTTGTAAATAAGGCAATGCCTACTTATTTTTTTAAGTCAAGGTGATACCGCAGATCCAAATTCCCCACACTCAATAATTGCAAGGTGTTAATTTAGCGGAGTTCAGTATCTGTGCACATATTCTCATTGATCTATCACCAAAAAACCGAACGTGTTCATAAGAATTAATCTTACAATTCTTATCGAACTGCCAGCATTCTCCCTCATTATCCACCTATTTGCCCTTTGTGTGTATGTTTCAACCAATGCGTCTATGTTTTTCCGGTTTTAGTGTCATCTAGATCTCCGTCGAGCTGCTTGATTAGGCAATATCTACCACCTGGCAGAACTAAAAAAATGAAAATATTTTCACAAATATCTGACTGAGGACACAGATTTTATCTGTACGTTGCAACGTCGTTTTGAATATTGATACTGTTTAAATATAAGTTCTTTTTTTTCGTTCTAAACACCTATCTCTCACTTTATTGATAGATTTTCACTCTAAATAGTCACTCAATTCTTACAAACCTATACATGCTACATACGGTGCTACCTTTTTAAACAAAACAACACATTGATGATGGTATTATAACAGTGTTTTGTGTATTTTTATATCATTTTGTAACCTATGTATATGTACCTTGATAGAGGAGAGGTCTTATATAGGCATAGATTGTTGTCAAATTTCATTCATTGTGAATAAAGCTATTGTTTAAACCAATATCTAATACATTTGATAGAGCTGCTGTAATCAGGGAAGTTCGGTTGCTGCTTTTTATGTTCTGTATCAGTTGTTTAACAAAGTCTTACTTATTTAAGCTCATTTATGACGAAAGCGCATGACTAATGAAAACATTTTAGAGTTCATTTTCTGGGCAGAAAGAGTACTTAGTGTATGTTGCTTAAACACGAACATCCTGATCACAAAGTTGACTCTACACCATTGCGGCATTAATCAATAGATGTTTTGTTATTTAGTTAACATTTAGCCGGCTTAGAGCGACCGTGATAGAATTTGCAAACAGCTTGGATCCAGATAAGACGTCGAATCAAGATCCAAGATGTTAGACACTCGGCGAATTGTTTCTCTAAATATTGGGCGATTCTGATGAATTTTAAAGTCTAGGCAGACGACATTTTCTTCAGCAGGCAAAGGGTAATGTAGATGACCCCTTCTGTGTCTCCTGTTTGCCCTCTTTGCATCGTCCCATGATGAACAAGACAGTATTACAGACTAAATTTGTTATGTTTTATCACAAGAACAATAATTCATACAGTTACAAGGCATCCTTAGCAAAACTATATGTTTCCTATTTCTTTGTTTATTTGCGTATTAGTTTAATGGATGAAACAAGCGTGTCTGCAATATATATGTTGATGCCAGCGATATGACTTTAGAAGAGTCTTCGGGACTATATGTTATAAACATAAAACATAATTTTATTCGGCATTAAACATTTTACAATGGATTTAGCAATAGTCCATGCTACGCAACGTCGCTTTAAGTGATTTAAAGTAAAGCTTTTATTGAAAACGACAGTCGACCCCGCTGGTATAATCATGTTATTCATTTGTAGCTATTACTGATCTTATTTATTTGCCCACTCCCTCTATTTGTCAATCACCATTTAGTGTATTTTTAGACACCAGCCCCGTGTTTTATAGCCTACCCTTTTTGGGTTAAAAATCACATAGATAATAGTTCAGGATGTATGGCGACTTGTCTGGAATTATGTGGTGGGTAAAGAGCCTAGGTTTGTCGAGGTATAACCTCAGACCTTCCGAAAACCAGCTTGGTAGTTTCGGCTTCGAACCCACATAATGTGAGCAGTGAAATACCGATTAATTGTAAGTCAAAGACATTAAACAAAGGACCACGGATATTCCAGCTTGTTTACATTCAAAATATCAAAAGCATGCGATTATCAACACACTACTGTGTTATCTTAAATCGAAATTTGATTTTTTGATACGAAAACATTTCTTATCGCAAATGCATTTGATTTTATAAGTATCAACTCTATAAAAATACCTCGAATGCTTTCTCTCAGCAAGAATATACTTACTGATGCAAATAGTGATAACTTGATAATGACATAATTGTTACTGGTCGATAAAACGGTTCCATCCGTCTCCTAGGTTCATCTTTAATTGATTACATGTACTTCATATTCCTCGCAAATGTTCCATTATTAGATGATATGTGCCCTTTTCTTTCTAACAAATACATTTGAAACCCATTTTGAATCCCTCTAATGCAGTACTCCTCTGAAAATGACAAACTAGTTTGTTTTATGTGTCTTACGCCTTAGAAATGAAGATAAATTGAATTGTTTCGAATCACTATCTATATACAATTTCCCTAAATGAGGTTCTTCCATCTTTACAAATTATAGAAACTTTTAAGCACGTATAAGTAATCTAACGCATGCATTATATCTTTCAAAAATGAAAAGATTAGCTTTCTTAATTGCTGTTCAAGTCTCTTTGAATGAATTTAAGTTTTAAGCAAAAGCGGATGAAAGTCTACGGATTAAGGAAGGACGGTGATGGACAAATAATTACGTCCAATATGTTTTAAATGTGCCCTGAACCTACTTCTAGAACAATTCCTCTTTATCAAGGCAGTTAGTTGAAATTACCACTCTATCGTGCAGTTATGCATTACCGCCGGTACATGGTAAATTTCCCCTACGCATACAGATTAGAAACAAATAAATGAACTGTCGTAATGACAGTAAAAATCATGGAGGATGTCCCCGGGCTTAGATCTAAAAAATCTCAGATCTATGTCTTTCAGATTGGTAACGTTAATTTGAAATATACAAAACCGCTTATTGCAGTCCTATTTATATCGTGAAAATGAAATATTATTTCACCTGAGACGGAATTGGGACACACAACTTCACAGCGGTGAATAAAAAGTCAACAAATCTAAATACTTAAACACAGAGACCTTCTGTACAGTTGAGCTGAATAACCTTACCCTGAATGTCAGTTGAGGATTTGATTGGATATATAGTTTTTCTTTAGTTAGAAGCTGTCCTTGTTCCTTCTCCAGATTTACTGAGATATCTACATCGCATCAAAATGTTACTGATATTCAATATGCTCTTCGTCGTGTGGTATATTTTCAACCTTGAATACACCGGTTGTTAGTTATTCGGTAAAACAGATTTTTAAATATCCCACACTTTTCAATCTGCACATATATTTGTTTAGATGTAACGTGTACTGCAATAAAGTGCATTACTTTCGGCGTAATCTATATTTGTTTTGCTTTGGTTAGCTTGCCTTAAGATATTAATATAATAAGAAACACATTATTATTGAGAGTGTTCATTTATACCAGCCAGTGGGCTGCACAACTATTACAACTATATTTTGTTTAGTTTTATAATTAAAAAGCGACAAGCGGGCGGTTTTCAGCTGCGCCTCTTATTGACAGTACTTTCAATTCCCGGGTTTGAGCTACAAATACACTTAAGGGTATCGGATATGCTCACCCATTTCATATTTGTTCAAACAAAGAGTTGATATAAAAATGTGTTATGTGTTATACATCAAAACTCCTTATTAAGCTGATTTATAAAACTCTAAAAAGCATTTTGCGTTTAGATTAACATTTAACTTCTACAATCATTACCATACTATTTCAAACAACTTTGAGATGCTCCCTTACGGAAATGCCATGGTCCATGATATATATTCCGTTTTATTGAAGTATAACTTTTGTAGTGTCCTATTTTATAGTGAAAATGCCGTACTAATCTGAATTATTTGATACATTTGACACTGTAAAAACAACTTTATATTACTACAAATTTTGAAAACTTTGACTAAACATGTAGTAAAATTGCACGGTGTATCGTTTGATTGAAAGCAACATGACCGTGATACCCAAAGGCAATTTAACGGACAATTCTATAATACTTAAACGATTTATGAAATGTTTAATGCTGTTATACTAAAACAGATTTGTGTTTGGCCTTTCATATCAATGTGAAATATTCATCAGCCAAACACTTTACGTCGACTGATTATACCCTATAAATTGTACTGTTCCATTAGGCCTATGAACTCTGCAAAAGTGACTGCTGTTTTGATTAACGTATATTGTCTTACTTCTCCCAAATTCCTCTTTGTATCTATTAATGACTGATACAACTATCATTAGTATAATATCCTCATACTTAAAAGCAATTATGTAAAGGGGATTGAACTTTGATGTTTCGTACTTTGTCTCAAATTGCAATACAGTAACTGAAAAGGATAAAAATTGTTGTGGTAGCTATAATGGAAACCTGACCCTGGAGATATAAGAAAAAAAAAACAAAGCATTTCTTATTGTTTCACAAGTTGTGCTTTTAAAGGGGTATATCCCTACACTTTAAATGAAAATCTGAACGGGATTTCACATAAAAGCTTTCACCTCATTAACAAGTTTAAAAAATTGCATATACCCTGCTTGTAGCGTTAACTCATTGGCAACTTTATAGATGACCATAATCTGTTAGTAAATCTTTTGCAACTGACCAAAACATTTAAATGGATGCCCTTGTAAGTAGAAACATTAAGCTTGCTAAGGTCGACCGTGATAGAATATGCAAACACCTTGGATCCAGATTAGATGCCGATACAAGCTGTTTGACACTCGGCCAATTGTTTCTTCAAATATGTGGCTATTCTGATGAATTTTCAAATCTAGGTAGACGACAGTTTAAGCAGTCAACAGTTTTTTTCAGCAGACTAAAGGTTAAGATGCCTTCTGAACAATCTCTGCGTATGTGATATTAGTGATACGGTTTCTTGTGAAGAAAAATAAGGTTAGAACAGCTATCACAACGAACTTTAATATTAGCAAAAGATTTATTTGGCTATGAAACTTAGAGATGATTGGCTCACAGCTTGAATGTAGTAATTGTTCTTTCCTTTGCAAAGGTACGCCTTAATTCATTTATCGCCCATTCCAACGGGGAAATACATACATGTTTTGACTTTTTTCTGTAGAAAACGCGATACACGATCAATAAACTGACAGTCATGATAGATGTGAACAACTCTAAACTAGTAAATAAACTAACCATTATCAATATAATACTATATAAGTGTCCAAAGTTCTCTGCAACGACTTAACAGCTGATTGTATACGTGGACAGTAAACAATGCTCACGACAAATGCAATGACACTGTAAATCATATTAACGATCGCATTTTCACTTCTGCCGGAAGCAAAACACCGTCCTCTAAAATGTAATTTGTTTTATCCTTGGAATAAAACAGAACAGTTATTTTAAATCTTTCATAAATTGATTTACTGAAACATGCTTTGCAACGTAATATTTAAGACCCTTATTATATTGTTTGCAGACACATATTTCTGTTTGTTACGCGCTTTGTTTTCCCAAAATTTTTACATCGTTCTTCAGTCGAACCTCCGTTTAAAAGTTTCGCGTCAGTATACGTACTGAATACACTCACAGCATTTTATTAAGCATTAAACGAGGCTCCCCGTTTTTCATTGAAGTTTATTATCAGACAGCATCTTTAGTAAAGCACGTTTGCTTTTTTTAACTGCGTTCGTATATGTATACCGTGTTGGTATATGTGTCTATTTATCAATTGTTGCTTTTTCGACACATATTGTTGATTTCAACGACATCAGCAACTGAGTAACCAATTTAGGTAGTTACAACCAGCACAAATGGCTATGTGGTAATAACATGCATGCAATGAATGAAACATACTGTATGTATAGTGCTTGACATTTAATATATGTATAGGATATCAATAAATATTATGATTATGAAAATATACAACATTGTTAGGATAGCTATTTCTGTATCAAAGTTTTCTTACTATTACTGATGACAATTAACCTATGCACTCACTGAAATAATGCAAGCAGAGGGTGCCTATATAAGAAGATGAAGAAAGACAATGGTAATTCTGAAGAATGCGTCAGTAATTGGAGAATTAATTTTGTTTATATAATCGGTAATCTTATATTAAACCAAACGTGTAAAACGCTCTTACATACGGCAAAATGTAGAAAAACATTTGCTTGACATAAGAATCTAAATTTCAATTGAATTACAGACATTTGTGTTATCAAAATCGAGATTATAGTTTTTAACAGAAGTATTTTTATGGTTCATCAGGTGCTTGCCTTTGGCTCTGTAGACTTTATTGTCGTTGTTGGTAATGATGTTCGGGCCTATTAAATGAGATGTTATCGATACAAAATGTCTGAAATGAGAATGAATCAATTTACAGTATTAGTGTGTCTTCCTTAGGCCTGTAATGTTTTGTGCATGCAATGTACATTATAAATTTCAAATATCACTGTTATCTTATTTACGTTTAACATTTTTTGTTGTTGTCAGTATTATAATTTTGGTATTTTGCTCGATTTCAGTTTATGCTTGTGTGCAGTTTGACAATTTTTGAATATCAAGTATTTTATCTTGTTTTCTTAAACTTGATCAAAATTACTAACCCAAATAATCATTATGAATCAAATATTCAATAGTGTTTATGCTTTATCATTATCTTTTGCCGAAAATGTGTTCAGAGCTAAAGAATAGATAGAAAAATAATCAGTTGAAAATATATGCCCGATAAT
>JAULCC010180226.1:2617-13113 GCA_032358795.1 Nuttallia obscurata
ATATAACCCATACACCTATGTCTTATGTTTGCTATTACACTGGTGTAATATAACCCATACACCTATGTCTTATGTTTATTATTACAGTGGTGTAATATAACCCATACACCTATGTCTTATGTTTGCTATTAAACTGGTGTAATATAACCCATACACCTATGTCTTATGTTTATTATTACAGTGGTGTAATATACCCCATACACCTATGTCTCATGTTTGCTATTACACTGGTGTAATATAACCCATACACCTATGTCTTATGTTTGCTATACACTGGTGTAATATAACCTAAAATGACAGACTAGAATACTAGTTATTTAATGCTGCTAGACTAATTATGGAATGCTGCTGTGGCATGTGATTTAAAGAATCTTATATTCATTGTCATTTCAAACCTTATTTAACAATACTTGTTGAGAAAATTGTTATTATGCTGGTGAAGTCTTTAAATTTCCCAATTTTAAGATAAAAATAAATTCCTGAACTTGTTAACTAAATCTTGAGAGGTCCTCATTGGCTCAGTGGCTAGAGATTTTTTTTTGTTACAACAGTGGTGCCCTTCACGGCTGTGGGGTTGATGGTTTGTATCCAGGCTAAGATCTTACAATCTTTCATGCAAGAAAGCTATCCATCTAGCTTTCAGGAAGTTGTTTGCTCTACCTAGAGACATCTAGGGTCTACTTTGAGTATTAAAAGGTAGAAAAGTCATCCTAGGACCTGTACTACTCAATATGTGATCATGATTCAACACCCCACCCCCTCTAAAAAAAAATATGTAAGATCCTCAATATATTTAACCCACATATAGCAATGTTTATGCTGACAATATTGGAAACAAATAGGATGTGTACTACAAACAGTGTAGACCCTGACAATGAAAATTCAGGTCAATTTATTAAAGGTAACAATTTTATTAGTCTGTAATAAAAGATGGGGAATGCTTGAGTCAAAACTCAGGAAAAGCCCAAATCACAGATTAAGTTCATCCCAGATTTTTTAGAGACAGTAGCTGCCAAAGACCACTATACATAGGAAATGGTATATATCTGCATAGCTCTAGTATTGGTTAGACACAGGAAACTTTGAGAATAAATACAAACATAAGATCAGACAGATTTTATAGTCTATCTAACAAGATTGTCCTCAGATTATTCAATTGGCCCATGTCTAAAGCATGCCCTGGGGTTGAATTAACTTGATGTGAAATCTTTACAGCTTTATTCCTGGGAGTAGTGATAATTTCATTACTGTACCAGTAAGTATTTAACAATTTGAATGATTTTATTTATTGAATGCTTCCTTTCATATCATGTCTGAATATGCTGTCTGAAGCATTGATTATTTCTTTGGCTGCTAGAAAACCAGAACGACATTCTAGGATGCCTCTTTTTGTGTTACCCTTTAGCAGAAAGTGAAATACAAAGGGATCGGTTTGTCTGTAACAAAAAAAATTAACATTCTCTAAAACTTTGCCATTTACGAACATTTCTTATTCAAGGTTTCAATTCATAGTTCCTATGACAACAGGGTCATGATGCATCTAACTGATGTAGGTCAAGGTCATAAATGACAGAGTTATGGCCCTTTTTTGTTCTTAAAGTTTTGGTTATTCTGACAAAGTGTAACTGTAAGTGGGCAACCCAAGTGCTCTGCTGAAAACCCATCTAGTTCTAATGGTAAATTGTTGGATTTAATAGATATAGACCTAGATTTATATGCAATTCCTTCTGAAGTCAGCTGAAATAGGGTTGCATTCTGTGCCCACTGAAGATGTACTCTTTGTTCTATAAAATTGCTTAAAACTTTCCTTAAACAGTTATCAGCAAAATGATCTGTATCAATATCATTTATAGAAAGTTGGGGAAACATACTGTACATAACTTCAAGAGTCATACAGGACTAAATTCTCTGTAACAAGGAAATGAGATTTTGGGGTAAGGGTAGACACCACTAAGAATCACTAAGACAGACCAAAACCACCAGAGCCAATAATTACTTATTACATTATTACCTGTTAAAGACAGCCTTCATGTAACTTCAAAGTGTGATGTTAGAAAAATAATTCTTGGCATTGTTGTTTCTGCAGTAGTAGCTTAAAGCCAGTTTTAACTTAAATTTGAGAGAGTAAACATCACCAAGATCCATTAAGAACTGAATGTTGTTTGCAATCTTCTAAGATGATCATAGTGGTTCTAAGTGGCATTTATGCTTTCGTATTTATGTATATTTGACTTTTACCTGCTGCATCAACAATGCTAGGAAATTTTCTGACATCACATTTTTAGGTCCATATCAAGGTTCTTAAAATGTTACAATGTACTGAGTGCTGTTTACAGTTAGCTTTGAAGGTATGAGTGGTTCTTAGTTGTGTTTGCCCATCTGTTTAAGGCCTTATCATTTCAAATGTAATGAGTTCTATTCAGACAAACTTACCCCAAAGTCAAAGGAATTTACAAAATAGTTTTTTTTTCTGCACATAGCTGTCACATCTTTGTATAGCCTTTATTCAGAAATGGAAGTTTGTTAATAACTTCTTCAGAAATGGTAGGTTTATTAATAACTTCTTCAGAAATGGTAGGTTTATTAATAACTTCCTCAGAAATGGTAGGTTTATTAATAACTTCCTCAGAAATGGAAGGTTTATTAATAACTTCCTCAGAAATGGTAGGTTTATTAATAACTTCCTCAGAAATGGAAGGTTTAATAATAACTTCCTCAGAAATGGTAGGTTTATTAATAACTTCTTCAGAAATGGTAGGTTTATTAATAACTTCTTCAGAAATGGTAGGTTTATTAATAACTTCTTAAGAAATGGTAGGTTTATTAATAACTTCTTAAGAAATGGAAGTGGTTTTTGATAACTTTAATTGTTTACTTTTTCTAGTATGGAGGAGTGTGAAGCATTGTGTACCAGGTTAGCCATCATGGTGAATGGAAGATTTAAATGTCTTGGAAGTATTCAGCACCTCAAACACAGATATGGGGATGGCTACACATTCAGTATACGATTAAAGGGTCCAGATTATGAGAGAGCCCAAAGACAGTCACAAAGATTTGTATCACAGGTGTTTCCAGAAGCTATAGTGAAGGAGTGCCATTATAATCTGTTACAGTTTGAACTAAAATGTCAGAACATATCACTAGCATATGCATTCTCGAAGCTGGAGGATGCCAAGAAAGATTTGAATATAGAAGACTACTCCATTAGTCAGAATAACTTAGATAATGTAAGTAATAGTGTGACTTTTTTTTCTTGTTTAGAGTTTAGAATTTTAGTGTTGCCATCAAGTACAACTTATCAATGTCACTCTGATTTTAGGGCAGAGAAATTGCACTTCTCATCCTCTTTTAATTAATGTCACTCTGGTTAATTCTAACCACAGTTATCCATAAATCATAGATGCTCGTTTAATCAAGTAATTAGAGGGACTTGTTTTTATTGCCCGTTTTAATTTGGTTTCATAGGGGGATTTATTAAATACTACACTGCTTCTGTTTTATTTACTGTGCTTACTGATTCAAGTATTATATGTGCTATCATTTGATGTGATTTGAGTTGGGTATGATATGGAGCACATAGTGTGAATATGGATATGGAGATTTTAATAGCAGGAAGAACAACATATGAACATAGAGACTTTTATAATATGGAGTAGTCAGTGTGAATATAGAGACTTTTATAATATGGAGTAGTCAGTTTGAATATAGAGACTTTTATAATATGGAGTAGTCAGTGTGAATATAGAGACTTTTATAATATAGAGTAGTCTGTGTGAATATAGAGACTTTTATAATATAGAGTAGTCTGTGTGAATATAGAGACTTTTATAATATAGAGTAGTCAGTGTGAATATAGAGACTTTTATAATATAGAGTAGTCAATGTGAATATAGACAATTATGAAATATGTAGACAGTGTGAATAAAGAGACTTTTATATAATATGTAGTAGACTGTGTGAATAAAGAGATTTATATAGCAGGTAAAACAGCATGTGGTTATGCAGCTGTTGAATGGCATTAAGAAAAGTTTTGCTGTTTGGAATGAAGGTTAGGTAATTTGATTTAATACATCCAATTGTGTAAGTAATGAACTTACAGGGAGACTTTCAAGATCTCATTTTGTTGCTTTAAGTATTTGGCTATAGAAAACACTTCTTTTTAATGATACTCTAAATTTTAATGTTGTATCTTCGTCAGTCTTACATATAGGATAGGTTAGTATGCTACTGTGCTGTCAACATGTGACTTTGGGTGGTTGGTTGGGGAGGTTGGTGTTTGTTTGTTTGTTAGTTTATATTATTAACGTCACTTTCTACTAACTAGGACATCCCAGAAAGAGATCTCTGGTTCTTTTACATGCCCAGAGTATAGCACTGATACACATGGGGGCTGATCCCCGGCCATCCACTTTATCCTGACATGGACAAACCAGTCGTAATGCTTATCCTGAGCATCAAGGAGGGAAAGCCAGTATTACCAATTTTAAAGTCTTTGGTTTGACCCGTAAGGGGGTGGGAGAGATATTACTGATAATGCATATAAAGGTTTCATACTATACTGAACCTCTAACAAAGAAATGAAGTTAACATACATATAAGACAAAAAAATATTATAGTTACCTACAGCTAGAACAGATCTACATGTATACATAGAAAGTCTCTCACTACAATTAATCTTAATTCTTATATTGTAGGTGTTCATAAATTTTGTAAAGCAACAAATGGAGATAGTTCAAGAGACAGAGGAGGCAAAAAGCGTGCCAGTTCCCCACCCACAGCAGAGAACCAGAGCTGTGTCATCTTCTGCTGGCAGTCAAGCAGCAGAGGACATAGATGTTGAGATTCTAAGGGATCTAAGCCGCCATGAGATGCCACTGGAGACTGAGGATGATGATGAGCCACTCTTGAGTTTTGATGAAACAGGGGTAAGTAAACAATGTATTACCACAAGCTCTTTGTTGGTATACAGTACATATTCACTTATAGGACACCTCACTTATAATTCAAGCCCCACTTCCTTGCTCCTTAAAAAAGTTGTATTCTGCTCTGACCCTCGTATAAGGTAGGGTCAAATTTCAGCAAGTTGGAGGAGACCAAATCTTACATGATCAGTTCATTTACAGGACCACTGAAATGGACTTTTAAAATGCTTGAGATTATTTTAAGCCAATGGAGTCTATAATTGCAATAATTACCTGCTTAAAGCTTCAGAAATGGTAGCCCGGACAAGGTTTAAATTGACCAATCAAATTCACTGATGCCTCAATCTGTGCTTTAAAGAGACTGGTTACCAGGTATCAGCGTTGGAGTTTACTCAATGTATACTCCCATACTGACGGCTGCTCCCCCAGGGCTCAGGAAGGACGTTTAACCTTCGAAAACATAATCATTTATTTTTCATCTTTAAACTCAAGATCAGTATTGATATGAGGTTTTTAATGTATTGAAAATTTGATATGAGGTTTTTAATGTATTGACAATTTGATATGAGGTTTTTAATGTATTGACAATTTGATATGAGGTTTTTAATGTATTGAAAATTTGATATGAGGTTTTTAATGTATTGAAAATTTGATATGAGGTTTTTAATGTATTGAAAATTTGATATGAGGTTTTTATTGTATTAAAAATTTGATATGAGGTTTTTAATGTATTGAAAATTTGGCAGTTTCTTAAAATTATGTATTAAAGGCAAAGAAGGAAGGAGAACCAGACTGACTTGCCTGAACACAATAAATAACTTTACCACTGGCACCAGAACCAGCTGATAACAGGGTACCAGATAAATCTATTTATCTGTGGTAGTTGACCACATGATCATGTTATACAGTCAATTTGATCACAAGACCGGCTGGAACTACTTTTATGTTGCTGTTGTTCTACTTCTATTTATAACATACAGCTACACAGCAATCATTTCAAAATACTGCTGCATGTTAGTAGAACATTATTGTTTAAATTTTCAATTTGTAGGTTTAGAGTAATGAAATAAATCAGTGATAACAATATCAAATATAAATTAAAAAGAAAAATAAGATTTGCAGTAAAAAATTCAACTCTGGTCTATCCTAAAACTAGAACTGCTTGTGTCTCAGCATTGTGCTAAAACCAATTTAACTAAACCGGTTCATACTGAATACATTGACATCTGTGCGTATATAAACTTATATCTTGCCATAACCTCATGTCCAGTATTCTCCAGCTGGAATCTGTCCACATTTTTCTAGCCTTAGAAATGCTGTCAGTTTATTTCCATTGTCAAGAAAACAGTTTAATAATTTTATTCTTTAAATATTATACTCTGCCTATCTTGTAAATATTCAGTTTTCAAATTGTCATATTTAGGAGTAAAAGCAAGAGAAGTAATATTGATCTGATTGCAAAGACTTGTGACTAATTATGTTTCAATTTTTTGACAGAAGTCACTTGTTTCTCCCACCATCTAGCTATGAGAAATGAAATGGTAAGATAAATAAATGACAGGAACCATTGGAAAACTTTCTTTACATTCATGGGAATATTGCTCTCATCTGTGCCTCTGTATATTCAATCTCAGTTCTTAAACTCAACAGCAATAACTATATCTAATCACTTTTACTTTTGTTTGCATCTTTACATGTGAAGGAAGCTCTGTAAGACTAATGTACAGCTCCATTCTTCTACTTCAATGGACTGTATTCTCTTTGTTCATATTTCAGGTTCTACTTCAATCGACTGTCTTCTCTTTGTTCATATTTCAGGTTCTACTTCAATGGACTGTCTCTCTTTGTTCATATGTCAGGTTCTATTTCAATGAACTGTCTCTCTTTGTTCATACTTCAGGTTTTTTTTCAATGAACTGTCTCTCTTTGTTCATACTTCAGGTTCTATTTCAATGGACTGTCTCTCTTTGTTCATACTTCAGGTTCTATTTCAGTGAACTGACTCTCTTTGTTCATACTTCAGGTTCTATTTCAATGGACTGACTCTCTTTGTTCATACTTCAGGTTCTATTTCAATGAACTGTCTGTCTTTGTTCATACTTCAGGTTCTATTTCAATGGACTGACTCTCTTTGTTCATACTTCAGGTTCTATTTCAATGGACTGACTCTCTTTGTTCATGCTTCATGTTCCATTAAATGAACTGTCTCTCTTTTGTTCATGCTTCAGGTTCTATTGAATGAACTGTCTCTCTCTGTTCATGCTTCAGGTTCTATTGAATGAACTGTCTCTCTTTGTTCATGCTTCAGGTTCTATTGAATGAACTGTCTCTCTCTGTTTATGCTTCAGGTTCTATTGAATGAACTGTCTCTCTTTGTTCATGCTCCAGGTTCTGTTTCATTGGACTGTCTCTCTCTGTTCATTCTTCAGGTTCTTTTGAATGGACTGTCTCTCTCTGTTCATGATTCAGGTTCTAATGAACGAACTGTCTCTCTTTGTTTATGCTTCAGGATCTATTTCATTGGACTGTCTCTCTCTGTTTATGCATCGGGTTCTATTAAATGAAATGAGAATTCAATCATTTTGCTCACCTGACCACAAAGTGATGACCCTTTATCTGTCTCTTTTTGAAAGACTTCTTCTTCTAAACCACTCATAGGATTGGTCTGAAACATGATATCAACCCTGTCTCATGTTTGTTCAAATGGTTTTACCGTGAACCTAAAAATAGAGCATTAAAAGTATTTTCAAAAAGAATATATGATAAAGGTAAGATGTTTTGCACATATCATGCTTGGCCTATTAGATCTCTACCAAGTTTGTTCAGGTGGTGACCCTGGGGTCCCATTTACCCCACCCCAGAGACATTGTAATTCTAAATAGACTTATACTGTAAACACTTAAAAAATCTTATATCTTTGGTATGGTAAATGCAGGCTGTCAAGTGTTGTACATTATTTTCTACTTTTTCTTCAAAATTTTCAATTATTTCTTACTTTTCCTGTCAAAATTCAGGAAAACAATGAATGGTTTTATTTTTCAAAGAGTGAGTACACAGTTTCAGATTGAGAATTACATAGATTTGATATATATTTGCATTTTCTGTATTTTAACAAATCTGTCATGCATTAGATATAGACATTGTTCTTTTGATGTGTTTTCTGTAATTTCCAGCATATTGCTAAAACAGACTATTTCTGTTTGAATGAAAAAAACCATAAAAAATAAAGTCTGTTTACAATAGTATCTTTTGGTAATCAAAACGTATGAATGTAGTAAGGGTGCTTCTATACAGTGGTCAAATGTTTTGTTAATTCTAACTTTTTGAAAAAAAATGGCAATTTGTTGAAGGGAGGGCGAGCTATCTCTTAGGAGAGTGAAGTTACAGAAATGAAGAGCTAAATATACAACATGTAATTGGTCTGAGATAATAATGTTTTTCATGGTCAATGTTCAGTGCATTTAATTGGATGGAATTTATCATGTGTTTTATTTAAGCCAATCACAGATACAGATTTCCAAGAATGAGAATGAGATCATATGACTTAGACCATATATTTATCAGACATGTTCATACTTATTCTCTTAATAATGTTATACTTTTTATCTTTTTCATAGACCCATCTCACACTACTAAATATGGATCCAGTTGGTGTATAAAATCAGCACAGCTACAGGCTTGCCATGACAAAACATTGTTGGTGATCTCATTACAGCCAGTCCTAGGATGCCAGTTGACATGGAAAATATGTCACATTCTGTAGGAGTTGGACTTTTGGAAAATTATATTTGCATACAAATCATCATGGAAAAATCATTACTATAGGAACCATTTTGGATGACAATATTTGCATGAATGACTTCATTTCCTTTAGGGGTTGTCAAAGATGACACATACTTCTACTGGAACCAAGCATCCCTAGATCTCATGAGAAAATGCTTTATGATGAACTTCTATTTTCTTCTAGCACTGCATATTTCACATTGCCTGATATGTAAAATTTGTTTTACATATTTCTGGAAATCATAAAGAATTTTCAATACAAATCTTGATGTTAGTAGTAGATCACACATGTATAATCATGTTTCAAACCCATGTATTTTAATTTGTATGTATGGTACTTAAATTTGTTTGGATGACTGAACTCATCAAGTTTCACTTCGCTTGTAAATTGTTTTATATGACATTTCTACTAACTTCTCTACTAATGTTTTTGGGTGTTTTTTGATAAGATAAGCCATTGTTTGACCAGTTTGGCATGTATCTTATTGTCCCCAAGCCAAGCCGCACAATTTAAGGTCTGTCATCAGGGACACATTTTTTTAACCATTGCAGTTGGTTGTTCTCAACAATATATTACTAATTAATTTACTTATAATTATATGATGCAAAGCGATTAATGACATTTGATATTAGAATTTATCAGCTCACAAAAGTTTTTCAAAGTTTTGTTTACCAGTAGTTTATATTTGCTTTTGAATATCAGATATCATAAAATAAATTTGGGAAAGCCACTTTTTTGGGCAAGTCAGTACTGCATTCCTTAGCCAAGAGTTTTCTAATTTTTCTACATACTTTATTTTCTAGCAGTTTAACCTAGTGATACTTTGATTTATAGACATCTGTGGGAAACAATTTGTTAAGTCGTTTTTCTTAAAAACTGATTTTTAAAATCTATACTTAAGTTTATCTCTAAGATTGATCTCAAGAAAAGGCTGGTGAGTTTTAGCATAGCCCTATGAAAGAAAGTGCTTTATACTATCCTTGGGTCATTACTCATCTCAAATCATCTTGCCATGTAAAATATTCACTTCTAGTCTAAATGAAAAAAAGCCCCACTCTGTTGATGTATAAGGCAACAAATAGCTGCCTATGGGAAATAGAGATCCGACACAAGTTGTCATTTTGTATCAACATTCATAAAACAAGTTCAGGAAAATGTTGCTAAGCAAGCCTTTGCGAGCTTAATAACGTTTTTAGGAACGATTTAATAAAAGTTGATACAAAAAGAGAAGGAGCATAGTATTTTTTTATCACATGACAATACAAGAAGAAGTTGATAGGATTTTTCTTACAGATTTTAACTAGATATATAACCCTGTTAAGTTTAGGACATCATCTTGCATGATAAATTCTGCGACGTCACATCTTATACATACCTAGGTGATACTAACTCGAGAGACATGCGGGGTCATGTGATAAATATCTGAATTTTGTACAAGCAGAAGACTTTAAAAAAGATAGCTGTATAAATGTTTGCTTAACAAATGTTTGCAGTACACATGTTTGCTGTACCAAAGATCACATGAGTTGCTGATAGGTTATATCTAGTCAGACTGCTTATACTGTTTTAATGATACAGTGCAATACTTGATTACAAAAATCCCAGCAATGATCTTACCAAGTATACTGTTATTGGTTACCATTTGAATTTGTAATTTACTATTACGATTTACTTGTATCACTGTTATGTTGGTTTTGAAATGTGTTTTACATTTCTTTCCACTGTGACACAACACAGTCATGTTAGAGATAGTTTGATGAATGTGCTGTTTTTTACATCTTCCATTGCTT